>JAJOZX010008520.1:170000-175424 GCA_023014485.1 Bathynomus jamesi
TGTCGCTCTGGAACATGTTTCAGTAATATAGATTTGGTTTCAGTCTCCATTATACTGTACATAGTATTTTCTTCTGGAATCTTGTCGTGAAATAGCAATATATATATATATATATATATATATATATAATATATATATATATAGTGCTTTTTTCTGAAAAGAAAGGTTCCGGAACTCTGCTATAAATTTCCTACGATCTTACCATTTGTTGCCCCATTCCAATCCCCCTTTAAAAGCGTTCTTCCTATTCCTAAAATTTTGTCATGTAAAAAAAAAAAAAAAAATTAAATCGGAATGAAAATAAAAACATGAAATTTCCTTCTGCATGTTAAAAATAAAAGGTACCGGAACGCTGTTCCGGGGCGTTCGTCCAGAAAAAGAAGCTATATATACACACAGTATATATATATATATATATATATATATATATAATATATTATATATATATATATATATAGGCATTACCCGTTTTGAGGTGTTTCGCTATAGCGCTATTTATATATTGATACCCTACTTCGCTTTGCGCTCAGCACTAATCGCTATAACGCTCTCGGCGTCGTACGCCAGGCAGCGTTATCGTACGTGATTGCCGTAGCGCATCGGCGCCTCCCAGCCACGCTGTACAATTTAACCAGTGCTTCCACTTTTAGAGTAATTACCCTATTTTAGGGTAATCAGTCTGGCGTTAGGGTAGAATTTACGGTAGGGTCCAAATACTCACTTTTTAGGGTAATTCTAATTAATTATATGCTTAGTTTTAAATAAATGCATTTGATTCTGTAAAATGTTCACTTGTACTTTCTAATTTTTACTTTTATCCACTAGCAGTATCCATATTAATAATTTTCGCCATTCAAAGAAGGTACAGGGAAAATTATTGCCTTTATATCTTTGGTAATTAGGTTTAGGGTAATTTAGGGTAATTAAGCTTTCCATCTAAGGTAATATTTTTTGTTGGTGTGTAAGCAGTGAATATTGTTTCCCAAAAACTATATGTGCTCTTTGTTTTGCAATTGATTTTACCCCTTGAAATCAAGCATCGTGAGTCACAAACGTGCAACAGACTCTAATATTGTTAGCGATGAGGAAAAACAGCGTAAAAGCTGGAAGCTGGAGGTTAAAGTTGGATGTAATTAAGCGTACTGAAGCGGATGAACGCTAATTTGAGGTATGTAGAGCGTTGTCTTTGGCTGGATCAACGGTAAGGACAATGCCCAATGTGACCAATTATTACATTATATATTTGTTATTCATTGTCATTTTATAGCACAAAGAGGTGGGCGTGGTAACGAATTAAACCTATTTACATTATTTCATATGCGAAAATAGTCCCCGCTTAGCGCTGTTTCGCTTAACGCTCGGTTTTTCTGGAACCAATTAAGGCCGCTAAGCGGGGACTGCCATATATATATATATATATATATATATATTTCAATGTTACTAACAAAAGACCCCTTGATATCCAGAAAAGACTAAAATAGGATGAATTTTAAAGATGCAAAAAATATGTCTTCACCCCTTCAATAGAAAGAACAGCGGATGGTGTAGGCCTGCAGGGGATGGTAGCGGGACAAAATTTAGTTGGTTTGTCTTAAACACTTTCCATAAGGATAATCTTTCACTCAATGATATTCATTTACACTCGCGTGAATCAAAACAATTCTGAGAAATATTTGAAGTCCCAAATTGACGCGAAGAAATCATAATTTTTTGATGACTTTCTCGATTTATCTATTTATTTAAATATCAATAGATTGACTATTTTTTTTCTTTACCACGAGTAATGATTCCATTATTTCTATGCATTTTATATATATATATTATATAGATATATATAATATATATATTCGTAACACCGCATGAAAGGCCTTAGAATAATTTTTTCTTTTTCCTTGTAGGTTGCATCATTCATTCACTTCACGTGTTTAAGTGTGAAATTCATCCCATATATTATATATATATATATATAATATATATATATATATATATATATATATATATACATATAATATATAAGAGGGTGGGCTGAAAAGTAATGCCTCCACTTGAATAATTCTGGATTGTGTTGAGGTAGCCAGATAAAACCGGTTTTGTGTTGTAATTTGATATCCCCACCCCATTCCAGATTGTGTAGAGGTAACCAGATAAAACCGGTTTTGTGTTATAGCCAATATAGTCTACACTCAAACCACACGTTGGTTCAGTATCGATTACATGGAAAGGAGTAAAGACGTTCGCTTCAAGCAAAGTGCTGTAATTGAATTTTTGACCGCGGAAAGTGTTGCTCCCATAGACATTCATCGGCGAATGCAAGCTGTGTACGGCAAACATTGTGTTGATGTGAGTACTGTTGAACGTTGGGCGAGGCAGTGTAAAGAAGAAGTAGGGCAAGAAGATTTGCGAGACAAACCGCGAAGTGGAAGGCCTGGAACGGCAACCGACGAATCTCATCGGAACTACGTTCACGAACTGATTCATTGAAATCGTCGCATTAAACAAAATGAAATTGCTGCAATGCTCGATATCTCCAAAGAGCGAGTGGGACACATTATCAGTATTCTCGGTTACCGAAAGGTCTGCGCCAGATGGGTGCCTCGCATGCTCACTGTCACTGCCGAGATGAAAACTGAGAGACAACGCATTTGCCAAGAAACTCTGCAGCGCTTCGAAAATTAAGATGAATTTCTGCACAGTAGTGTGACAAGAGACAAGACGTGGGTCCACCATTATGACCTTGAAAATAAACGACAATTCATGGAATATCGGCACAAAAATTCAACGCAACCAAAAAAATTCAAAGTTCAATAATCGGCTGGAAAAGTGATGATGACTGTTTTTTGGAATATTAATGGTGTTGTTCTCGGAGACTTTACGGAAAGAGGGACAACAATCAACTCCGCATGTTATATTGAAACTCTGAAGAAGTTGTAAAAACGGATCAGGAGAGTTCGTACCCTCAAAAACGCAGTCATTGTTCACCATGACAACGCACGGCCTCACACCAGTGTTCAAGCGCGAGAAGCAATTGAGGATTTGCAATTCACCGTCTTGCCGCATCCACCATATAGTCCCGATTTAGCACCATGCGATTTTCACCTCTTTCCTAAACTTAAAGAACATCTTCGTGGAAATCGCTGAGTCTGACAAAGAAGTTAAGGCCGCGGTGAAATTTTGGTTTCGTAGTGAAAGCTCAAAAACTCATTTATCTTTGGCGAAATGTATCGAGGTCGAGGGTAATTTTACAGAAAAGTAAATATATCGTTTTGAAGAATAAACTCTAAGGTACATACCTGCTTTTGTTTCAATAAAATTCTTCAACCCGTTTAAAATTTATTTGAGTGGAGGCATTACTTTTCAGCTGGTACAGATGGTTCTTCAATTGTCACTGTCGATGGGTTCGATATCGACCATTTTTCAACCATCTGTCAGCTCTGCAATTCATACTGTTACTAAGTTGTCTTATTTTAACCCTTGTATGTAACCAATTTTCTTTGTATTTTCTAAGCGTTTTATGCATAGTGTCATAATCAGTGCGTGTTCAAAGTCATAATCATTTACATGCTTATGTCATTAGCTTGCGTTGCAGACACTCCTAGCTCTATAGGTCTGGGTACATGATTCACCAGGAAGAAGAAGCTTATGGTTACTGTGGCAGACTCCGAACGGTGAGGCTCTGGTTCCTTAGCAGACATAGAGGACAAACCAAACGGACGCTTCGGGTACCAAGGGCTACCTTAATTTTGTAACCGCCTGAACAGATGTCAGCATCATCAAACACTCGCACGATACCGTAAGACAAGCTCCAAAACCTTTCATACCAAAAAGCCATTAAAAGATCTGACCAAATTATAAGACGAGAGAGAGAAGAAATGACCATCATTAGAGTCTCCCCTCGTTAGGATTTACCAGTCAAAGTTTCACCCATTATTGCTCAGCTTCGGAAGACGAAACATCTATTTGAACAGGCTCTCGCTTTAGACTATTTGTCATTCTGTTCAACCCTAAAGGAAAAGACTTTGAAATCCATTCGCACGTCAACTTATAATTCTCTTAATAACATTTTTATTGCCATTTACTGTATATACTGTGCATATGCCATTTATTGTGATTAACATGTAATTCTAACATGTCCAATCACATTATTATTGCACATTCAATTTAAGCAATTATAATGTTATTCTTTTCCTCATTTGGTACGTTTGCTACCTGGTGGCCTCAAATACTAATTAACTATTCAATTATCTCGTTAACCTGGGTTACGTCGTAGCCAAAATCGTAACACCGCTTCCCGCTGATCAGCGAAGTTAAGCGACATTGGGTCTGGGTAGTAGTAGTTGGATGGGAGACCGTCCTCCGTGTCAAGATTATGTAGCGACCAGTCGTTCGGATCTCACTTAAAGCCGTAGGTCCCCTCCGTCATATGACCTTAGATGTTGCGAAGGAGGTTAAACAACTCTAATCATTATTATTATCTCGTCAACCTACTTAATTATAAATTACCATAACCTATCTTCAAATTGGTAGCCTAAACAATTAAACTCTACAAACTTGCCTCAATTAACCTCTTTTGGACGACTGGATCGAATATGTATCGTTTCCAATACACGCATTCATAACTTAACCCTACAAAAACTTCGGTCGTTAAGAGTAACGTTAAACAAAAAAATAAAAACCTTCATTCAGAAAAAGAGTGACATAAGGCTTCAGAATAATTTTCAATATTTTTCTGTACACTTTGAATACCTGATATGTCATTAATATATTCATCATATTCTAATCTGAATATGCTGTTGAAAGCATGGAAGCTTTTTTAGGCAAACTTAATGGGATTCGGTTTATTTATTACATAAGAAGCGAAAATAGCAAATAATAATAATAAATAATAATAATAATAATAATAATAATAATAATAATAATAATAATAATAAGGTAAAAATTTACAAAAAATAGTGTTTTATTATTTTACAGTTTTAAATGAAATGATAAATTGTATATTTAGTAGAAAATAAATGATGCTTAAAAAAGATAAATTAGGGTGAATTAGGGATTTAAAAGTGCTTAATAAAATTAGCATATTTTAGATATTAAGCTGACACTATAAAAATGGTGCTATAACTTGGTCACCATAAACTGGTGACTATAAAGTGGTGACACTATATATATATATATTAATATATATATATAGTGTATACTATACAGTATATGTTATTTTATTTTATCTATCTATTATTATATCTATTATTTTATAGTTTCGATATTTCTCTTTAGCAAAGTATTATAGAATAATAATAGCTCAAGAATTTTACTTTGTTAAACGTTTCTAGAATGTTTTTTTTTAGAGACGTTTCCGAAGCATTTTTGAACGTTTAATGAACGTACCTTTGTTTGCTGGTGATTGCCTCTTCATCTTTACATCAGGGGGGT
>JAJOZX010008521.1:0-2500 GCA_023014485.1 Bathynomus jamesi
GATAATGCCTGAATTATTGGTAGGGCTATTTTTACTATGATATTTTTCACAATATTGTTATATGAAAATACTACATTTAATATCCAAAAGTTTAAGTACATTAGCAATGCCTAAAAAGCCCGGAAAAATGGAAGTACTAAAATATTTTTTGACAAAGTAAGAGTGTTAATATTGACACGATAGAAAGTTCGTTTTGCCTTGTTGAGACAAGATTCCATAAACGCAGATGGATAAACACAAATCACTTCCAATACCGTTGATTTTTTCCAATTCGGCATCGATGTATTCCGGACTGGCGATTCCTAAGGGCGCGGAGGAAAACATTGATGAAAATATGGCCTTCTTAATGGGGGTATCATGTCCGAGTAAAAGTGTAAATTTGTCCTACGTACACTTTTACTCGGGACATGATACCCCCATTAAGAAGGCCATATTTTCATCAATGTTTTCCGCGCCCTTAGGATCGCCAGTCCGGAATACATCGATGCCGAATTGGAAAAATCAACGGTATTGGAGTGATTTGTGTTATCCATCTGCGTTTATGGAATCTTGTCTCAACAAAGCAAAACGAACTCTATCGTGTCAATATTAACACTCGTACTTTGTCAAAAAATATTTTAGTACTTCCATTTTTCCCGAACTTTTTAGGCATTGCTAATGTACTTAAACTTTTGGATATTAATGTAGTATTTTCATATAACAATATTGTGAAAAATATCATAGTAAAAAATAGCCCTACCAATAATTCAGGCATTATCTATAAAATTGGTTGTAAACAATGTGATTCCTTTTACATAGGTCAGACGGGAAAGGATTTGCACACACGTATAAAACAGCATCAATATTCCGTTAGAACAGGACAGTTGTCCAGTGCCCTTTTGTCATTTGTCAGAGTTAGCCCACTGTATTGATTGGAATAATGCTTCAGTTTTATTCCATTCAAGCAACATTGTTAATAGAAATATTCTTGAGTCTGCCATTATCCAACTTTCAAATAACTTCAACATAAGCAAAGGTCTTTTTCAACTCGATCCTGTTATGTTGAATTCCTTTAAAGCAGACTTACTGTAGATAAGAAGTGTAAAACATTAAATCTTTGGTAAACTTGTCTTCTACTTTATTAACTTTTAATTTGCATTTATTATTTTTTTTATATATCGAAACCTGACCATAGGCAGAAATGTGTTAAAAAACCGGACAGAGTTCTAGTATAAATTTGTATTTTTATAATCCATTTGAGCTTGTGCTAAAAATCGATTAACTTTTAATTTGCATTTTATTTTTTTATTTTTTTTATATATATCGAAACCTGACCATAGGCAGCATTGTGTTAAAACCCGGCAGAGTCCCAGTATAAATTTGTATTTTTATAATCCATTTGATCTTGTGCTAAAAATCGATATTTTTCCTTACAATCTGTACGCCTCATTGGTAATCCTTTAAGGTTTTAATTTTTAATTTTTTATTATTTTTACTTCTCTGTTATTGTATAGTATGTATGTATGTATGTATGTATTTGTATATATAGATATGTATGTATATATATATATATATATATATGTGTGTGTGTGTGTGTTGTATGTTATTTTTTTATTTTTTTTTTATTTTTTTTTTTTCTGTAACCTATATATAGGCTTAACCTTTTATATACTTCAGTGTTCCTGAGGATGTCATTAGACGAAAGCGCTTGAGCACCATTTTGTGTTTCCTTTCCTTCGTGGTTTTATCTCATCATATATATATATATATTATATATATATGTATATAGAGTGTCCCAAAACAACGTATACATTTTTAAAAAATTTATAACAGGAGAACCCACTAACAGATTCAGATGATTTTATTTCTTTTTATAGCCTATAGCCTAAGGAGATACAAAAGCGAAATTGTTAACAGCCTTGGCTAGCCTAAGGAGATACAAAATCGAAATTAGTAATAGCCTTGCTGCCTACAGTAAACATGGAAAATGGAAGTGTGCGCTTATCATTTGAGCAACGAAAATGGATACTAAGTCGTATTTTAAAGTTGAGAAGATATCAAAAAGGTTCAACAACAGTGGAGAGACAATTTTGGAACTAATCCTCCAACTCGACTTACCATTTCACGTATCTGTGAGAAATTTGAAGATACGGTACTGTGCATGATGTGTACAAGCAAGCGACTGGGCGTCCAAAGACATCAACAGATGCTAACACTTCTGATGAAGTGCTACAGGTATTCAACCGATCACCAAGAAAATCTGTGAGACAATGTGCTCGTGAAACAGGGAAAAGTAAGACAAGTGTCCACAGAATTCTGAAGAATGCTAAATGGAAATCTTACATCCCGAGATTATTACATGCCTTGAATGAGGATGATCCGGATCGCAGAATCCAGTTTTGCGAATGGTTTCGAGTAAAAAACACAGAAGATGGGCAATTTGCGGACAAAATTGTGTGGTCTGATGAGGCTACATATAAGTTGAATGGTATAATTAATCGTCATAATTGCACATACTGGT
>JAJOZX010008521.1:7500-122500 GCA_023014485.1 Bathynomus jamesi
CAGGGTGTCCCATAAGTCCGGCATCATATGAGAAATTCATGTTTTTATATTTCTACAAACCATAATTCATATGCTCGGGATGCCAATGTCCCGTCCACCATTCTGTTCAGTGACGAGGCTGTTTTTTATGGAAATGGTGAGGTAAATCGACAGAACACCCGCTACTGGTCTCAAAACAACCCTCACTGGTATACCTCTTCAAAGGAACAAGGTGCATCTCGGGTGATGGTATGGTGTGGCATTTGGAAGGATTGCATCATAGGTCCCCTCTTTTTCGATGAACATGTCACTGGAGGCACCTACCTACGTATGCTCAAGGAAGAAGCATTTCCCAGTGTCTTGAACGAAGAAGGAAATTTCCCAACATGGTTCCAGCATGACGGCGCTCCAACACATTACAGCACCCAAGTAAGGGGATACTATACCAACAATTCCCTGGTCATTGGATAGGACGTCGAGGGCCTGTGGAATGGCCAGCTAGAAGCCCGGATCTCACGCCACTAGATTTTTATCTCTGGGGCCACTTCAAAGCGCTGGTATACGCAGAGAAAATTAGGAGTGTTGAACATTTGCGGCAGCGCATTATTGGGCATGTAACACCATTACTCCTGACATCATTCACCGTGTGCTTGCTGACTGGGTATCACGTCTGAATTTGTGTAGTGAAAACAATGGTGGACATATTGAGCACGTTCTGTAAATAAAAGCTTTTGTTTTGCCTTTTTTAATTATTTCTCCTGTGATGCCGGACTTATGGGACACCCTGTATATATATATATATATATATATATATATATATATATATATATATATATATATATATTGTAGATAATGTAGAAATATCCCCAACTATGATATCAGACAACAACAATATTGAAATAACAACTAATATAAAGGCAACAGGAAAGGAAAGAACACGCACAACAGGAAGAAGCAAATTCGAAATTTTTAATTTTCACTCCAAAGCTATAAACTGGGAAGATGTGACATCCAGCATGGAAGTAATGGATTGGAAAACCATTTTCGAGGCCAAGACAACGGAGGAGATGCTAATGACGTTAGAGGAGAAGACGTTAGAAATTGTGGAAAAACATGTCCTAAAGATACAACAAAGAGGAAAGAGAAGCAGGTTCGAAAGACAAAAGAGGGCATTGTCGTCATACAGGAACTAATCGAGAAGCATACAGAAAAAGAAGAAGATGACGCTATAGAAGCGATAAAGGCTAACTCAAAGTACTTCTATAATTTCGCAAAAAGAAAGTCGAAAAACCATGCGACTATCTGACCTTTAAAAAATGAGAACAGTGATTTATCTGATGATCCAACAGAAGTATCTGAAATATTAAAAGCTCAGTTTGAATCATCTTTCAGTATTTCAAAAACTGACAAATTGATATGCGATAGAAACGCGTTCTTTGAAGAAGAACCACAAGGGGAAAGTATGACGGATTTCGACTTTACGACGGATGATATTACACAAGCCATAGGGAAACTAAAAACACACTCAGCGGCAGGACCGGATAAATGGAATACCACACTGATCAAAAACTGCAAGAATGCAATCGCTGAGCCCCTATACCGGATATGGAGACGATCATTAGACACGGGGGAAATACGGGGCGTCCTGAAGAGCGCGAACATAATCCCAATATATAAAGGAGGGGATCGATCCGAGGCCAAAAACTATAGGCCAGTGTCGCTTACATCTCATCTCACTAAAATATTTGAAAGAATAGTTAGACAGAAAATCTATGACTTTTTGGAAACTCAGAAAAAATTCAATGATAACCAACACGGGTTTCGGTCAGGCAGATCATGCCTATCACAACTAATGGAACACTACAACAACATTATTGATTCACTTGAAAGTAATAAAAACTATGATGTACTATACACAGACTTTGCTAAAGCGTTCGACAAGTGTGACCACGGAATCATAATACATAAACAGAAATATATGGGAATAACAGGAAAAGTAGGGAAATGGATATATAATTTCCTTAGTGAGCGGCGGCAAGTCGTTACAGTACAAGGAGTATCTTCATCAGAATCAGAAGTACTCAGCTCGGTACCACAAGGAACAGTATTAGCTCCACTACTCTTCATATTCATGCTAACTGACATAGATGAGGACGTTACCAGAGACAGCACAGTAACATCCTTTGCGGATGACACAAAGATCAGTAGAAAAATAAGAAACCAAGAAGACATAGGATCTCTACAAACCGACATAAACAAAATCTATAAGTAGACTGAAGACAACAATATGAAGTTTAACACCGAGAAATTTCAGCTATTACGGTACGGAAAAAGAGAAGACCTAAAATCCATGGAATATTATACCCCAAATGGACAGGAAATTCAGAGAAATTCCAGAGCAAAAGATTTAGGTGTTGTAATGACAGATGATGCGAAATTTGAAACACAAAATAAGATAGCAGTAAACAGAGCAAAGAGAATAACGGGTCAGATATTGAGAACCTTTTAACGAAGGGATAGGAATGTAATGATTCCTCTACTGAAAACCCCGATAATATCCAAATTGGAATACTGCTCGGTCCTAACATCCCCATATAAAAAAGAAGACATTCGACAGCTGGAGGGGATCCAAAGAAGCTTCACAGCCAGGATCAATGGGTGCAAAGAACTAAATTACTGGGAAAGGTTACGAGAACTAGACCTATATTCACTGGAAAGGAGAAGAGAGACACACACACCATTATTTACATTTGGAAAATAATGGAGAAACTAGTCCCTAATCTTACTCTGAATCCCATAACTCCCCAAACAACGGTGGAAAGTAGAAGCGGTAGACTGTGTCGTATTCCCAAATTGAAGGCGAGACAGGGAACATCCTTAACCCTGAAAGAAAATAGTTTTGTAGTGAGAGGACCAAAACTGTTTAATCAGTTGCCCAAAGACCTAAGAAACACGAAGGGAGTTGCAGTGGAAATCTTCAAAAGAAGACTAGACGCCTGGCTCAGAACAATCCCCGATGAGCTGGGCGTACCTGGTTATGTGAGGTGGAGAGCGCAAGAATCCAACTCACTACTTCACCAGGCCAACTCGAGAGGAGGGGCGACAAGCTTGACCTTCACGAGATGAGAAATCATCGCGCGGAACCTTTGTAAGGTTGTAAGGTAAGGTAAGGTATATTTTTCATTTGTTCGTTCTCCCTCCTCATCTTGTGCGGAACGTTCTTCTACATGAGCGTCGTTCTTTACATTATACTGTGTGTTGTTTGCAGTTAAAATGTATATATATGTACGGCATGCGAATGTGCCCCCTCAGGGCATTGGTTTCTGCTCGTATGTAGGAGAATTACGACTTCTGATTAATCGAGGCCCATGGTGTAGTGGATAGCATATCTGACCGGCAATCGGAAGATCCCGGGTTCGATTCCCGGGTGGTTACCTCATTTTTCATTTGTTCGTTCTCCCTCCTCATCTTGTGCGGAACGTTCTTCTACACAAGCGTCGTTCTTTACACACATATATATATATATCCGCAATTGATATGGACCGTGACTTATTTTTGGTTGGCAAGGTACTGGTATTGATGGATACCGTAATGAAATTGACTGGATTCTTTGGATCTGATATATTTGCATGTCGGTTATAAATAGATATAGAGTGTAACATGTTTGTGGATAGTAGTCTATTATGACTTGATCCTCTGGATCCAGAGATTCTATCTTTAGTTTTAAATTAATAGTTAATTAGTTTTAAATTGATAATTAGTTAGTTTTGTTAAAATTGGTTGTTGCCAATGTACAGGCAGTTTTTACATAGTGGAGCCACCTCGATGGGCCGACGTGCCCACTATAAAAATTTCTTATGTTCTTATGTTCCTTGTGGTTCGGAACCCACGTAAAATTGTAGGTCCCCTCCGCCACCACGGAGGACATGCACAATACACAATTACGAACACAGTTAGGTAGACCAGCATGAGTGGATCCTAGGGTCTTTGTTGGTCTGAAACATTATAACATTATAACATATATACTGTATATATATATATATATATATATATATATATATATATATATATATATATATATATATATGTGTGTGTGTGTGTGTGTGTGTGTGTGCATATGTGTATACAGGTGTTTCAGGAGGAAAAGTCAATACTTCTGGAGGTGATAGTATCGGTCATTGGGAGAAAAAAAGTTCATATGAACATGTGTCTAATTCTGAATGGTTATGGAGATAGAGCTGTTTGAATCTGATGCGCGCGCAGCTTTTCCTCCCCCTTCCCTCCCCTATAACCTTGAAGCATGTAAGCTGAAATGTAAGCATGTAACACAAGCCAATCGACAGCTGACTGTTGTAAGTGATATTGTTTGGTGTTTGAAGCAGTGTTAAGAATGCCACACACCTTCACACATGCCGAATATGCAGATATGGTGTATGTCTACGGTTTTTGCGATGGAAGTGCAACAGCTGCTGTTGCAGAATACCAGCGACGGTTTCCGAACCGCAGAATTCCGGATCGAAGAGTGTTTACCAGGGTTTCCAACACATTGCGTGAGATTGGTACACTTCCCAGCGCTCATGTTTCATCTGAACGTGAAGGTCAACAAGATGTGGATGAAGTGGAAAACATTCTTCAGTTGGTAGAGCGTAGTCCTACTACTAGCTCACGACGAATTTTTACACGTCTCGGTGTACCACACACAAGAGTATGGCGAACATTACGTGAGGAAGGCTTGCATCCATATCATGTACAGCGTGTACAACACCTTCAACCAGGAGACGCTGTCATGCGACTGGAATTTTGTCATTGGGTAAATGCTAATCGCCGATTGCTTCGATTAATACTGTTCACCGATGAAGCTACTTTCACCCGTGACGGTATCAACAACACTCGTAACTCTCATCGGTGGTCAGACGAAAATCCAAATGCCACTGTGGAAACAAATTTTCAACATCGCTTCTCTGCCAATGTGTGTGTGTGGTATCATCGATGATCAGCTGATTGGCCCTGTTACTTTAGAGAATCGTCTTACAGGACAAAGTTACCTAGAATTTCTGCAAAATGAATCGCCAGGACTATTGGAGGATGTTCCTTTGGCTACACGCGCTGGTATGTACTTTCAACATGACGGAGCTCCTCCACATTCTAACCGTCTGGTGATGCAATACCTAAATCAAACTTTCCCTGGTCGATGGATCGGCCGCGGTGGTCCCATTCAATGGCCACCAAGGTCTCCAGACCTCTCTCCGTTAGATTATTGTTTGTGGGGGTGGATGAAAAGTCAAGTTTACAAAAGAAAGGTGGATACACGAGACGAATTGCTCGCGCGCATTTTGGATGCTGTTGCCCGCATAAAGGAACGTCAAGATCAACTCAGACGAACAACACGCGATCTTCGCACACGAGTTGCAAAGTGCATTGAGGTTGACGGTGGGATTTTCGAAAACGTATTGTAAACTGTACCAAATTTGTCATTTCTGTATCTGATGCCATTCAAAATGCCAATGTTTAAACAATAAATGTTAGAAACAGTAATTGGTTTCTCTTTCTTGATTACCATTAACAATGCTTTTGTATTTGTAGATTCAAACAGCTCTATCTCCGTAACCATTCAGAATTAGACACATGTTCATATGAACTTTTTTTCTCACAATGACCGATACTATCACCTCCAGAAGTATTGACCTTTCCTCCTGAAACTCCGTGTGTGTATATATATATATATATATATATATATATGCACACACACACACACACACACACACACACATATATATATATATATATATATATATATATATACACACATACATATATGCTTATTCTTTCGTGTAATTCTTATATTCATTTATATAGTTCTTGTATCATTTTTACAATTCATGTGTTTATGTGGTTCTTGTATTTATATAATCCTATATATTCCTATATATTTAACTTTATATAATACCAATATTCATATGCATGTACGTGTATGTATTCATTTTTACATAAGGACCAAAATCGCTTAACGCGAGTTTGGATAAATTTTTTGATTTGCTTTCTACTTTGCCAAATAATCGGTGACTTGTTCTTTTTAAAATCTCTTAATCATTTTCTTTAGATTTCGCTTAATAATGAATCCTGCTTAAGCTTTGCAATGTTCATATTTTGTATACATTCTCTCTTCGTTAAGAAAGATGAAGTCATGTCTTGCCTAAGCATTTAATTGTAAATCTTAAAGACTTAAACCTTTAATTTTTACTCATATGCATATTTTAGTGTAAAGATGCATAGTTCATTTTCCACTTTTAGTTAACTTGGTTGATCATGATAACATCAGATCTGAAAATACGCGGTTTAAGATAAAAATATGGCTTCATTTTCAAATATCTTGTTTATTCTTTTAAACATTACTACAGCTAAAAGATTTACTTTATTTTCAAATATTGTGCAAAAATAATGCAGCCTCTTCAACATTTAATAATGATGATGTTAGTAAAACCGGGGTATATAAATCCCAATAATTTCTTCCATGTTCATTCAGAAGTAAACGCAAAGGCTGAGCACCGTCTGTACATTTTAGCAGTAAATTACAGTAAGAAATAGTCTTTATCTTCTCCTTCGAGCCTTGCTCTCTTCAGAGAACTGAGTCATTAAAATTTCCCGATACGTTATAAGAAGAATCCGGGAATCTTCAGAGAATTTAGTAAGCCTCCCAGAATCCTCCGAGCCACTATAGAAGAACTCGGAGAATAATATAGAAGAAACTACTGCAAGCAACACATCCGTTGCTGCCACCTAACTAGAACCCCCGTCGACTTCGAACCAACCCAGGCCATAGACGGAGGGGTTAACATATATATATATATATATATATATATATATATATATATATATATATATATATATATGTGTGTGTGTGTGTGTGTGTGTGTGTGTGTATAAGCAAACAACCACAGGGAAAAGGAAAAAGAAAACGAAATCTGAGCGCTTTCGCGATATATTCACATCTTTCTTGTCCCTGAAGATGTGAATATATCACGAAAGCGCTCGGATTTCGTGTTTCTTTTTCCTTTTCCCTGTGGTTGTTTGCTTAATAAGATCACGTGTTATTCTGTGATTTTACTGCAAATATATATATAAGTCTTATATACTGTATATATATATATATTAGTGGTGGACCGGATGTCAGTTTTTCAACATATGCGGATGCGGATCTTTAATTTCAATATCCGCGGATGCGGATATTTAGTTAATCTATCAATATAATATAGAATTATGAATATATGACAATTTTTCAAATTTCATGATATTACTATTATGGCAGGCAATGCATAAGAATTAAAATTAATATTAATATTTTCATTATGATAAAAATAATAACTTTCTCAAGAGTTTCAACCACAGAAAATTCAATGAAACAAGTTTCATTCAATTTTCTGTGTTACCAGGTATTTATATTTTGAGGTTTATATATTTGTTTCTTCACTAATATAATTAATTAATGCTTTACTTGAAATGTGCATGACTGGGCCTTATAAGCTACTTTATAAGCAAATTTAATTGTAAATTGCATAATTTATTAGAGGTAATATCCGCATAACATCTGCAGTCAGAAGTGCGGATGCGGATGTTAAAATGATGCGGATATCCGGTCCACCACTAGTATATATATATATATATATATATGCGCCACGGTGGTGTAGTGGTTAGCGTCGCTGACTACGAATCCATCGGCCCCGGGTTCGAGACCCGACGGCAGCCTGCGCGCAGCAAAACCCAGCTGTTCATCCTTCCACACAATAAAGAATGTGGTTGGTAGATAAATGGGTACCCTAGGTGGCCTAGTGGTTAAGACGCTGGGCTGCTGATGGGTCGTGGTTCGGATTCCACGTTAAACTGTAGGTCTAAGGTGGAGTGAAAAGCTTGACCTTTGTCAGAATGAACAATTCGGGCGGAAGCTAACCAAAGGTTAACTTAATGGCTGTTATTAAAAGTCAACCATGAAGTGTAGAAATTCCAGTGTTGTCCCATTTTACAGAGAAACTCATTAAGTTTTTCTGATAACAAGTTTTGACAAGTTTTTCTTTTTCAGATATTCATACACACCCCTCATCCTTAATGAATCCACAGGAGAAAGCACAGTGTGTTGAATGGTTTATCGAAACAAAATCAGATACACAAGTTCAACGAAGGTTTAGAACTAATTACAACAGAAACCCTCCATCAAGAGTAACCATACGAGCTTGGTATAAAAGGTTTAAGGAAACTGGAAGTGTGGAGCATAAGGAAGGAGCAGGGCGGCCTCGAACGTCTTTTGAAAATGTCGAGCGCATTCGAGAGGCTTTTGTTCGCAGTCCACGCAAGTCGACAAGAATTGCATCACGAGAGTTACAGATACCTCGTTCGACAGTGCATGATGTCTTGCGTTAACGTTTGAAGTTGCAAATCTTGCAACAGATTACGCAAGAAGATAAGGTCTTCTGTAAGGAATTTGCAATGACTGCTTGACAGAGTCGACCAGGACAATGCGTTCTTGGCAAGAATCATGTTTTCGGACGAGGCAACTTTTCATGTTTCAGGCAAGGTAAACAAACAAAATGTGCGCATATGGAGGTCACAAAATCCACATTGCATAGAAGAGCACATCAGAGACAGTCCTAAAGTTAATGTGTAGTGTGGCCTGTTACATGATCGCGTGATTGGACCATTTTTCTTTGGTGAATCAACAGTGACCTCCAATACCTACCTGGACATGTTGCAACACTTTGTCTATCCGCAATTGGAAGCACTGCATCCACGTATCATTTTTCAGCAAGATGGCGCACCGCCACATTGGGCCTTGATCGTCCGTAAGTCCCTGAATGAGACATTCCCAAACAGGTGGATTGGCCGTGGAGGTGCAATTCATTGGCCGGCTAGATCTCCCGACATCACACCCTGTGATTTCTTTCTTTGGGGATTCGTCAAAGATCTTGTGCACAATACGCGGGTGACAGACATTGATGATTTAAAAGCAAGAATCACAGCTGCTATTGAGCGAATTGATGTGGATATGCTGCAGCGTACATGGCAACATTTGGAGTATCGATTGGATGTTTTGCGAATCACTGATGGTGCACATATCGAATGTTTGTAACAACGTTACTTTAATAAAAGAAACTTTTGAAAATACAGATTCTAAATAATCTTGTTTAAGAATTTTACGTGTGTTATCAAGAATTTTATTAAAAGATGAAATTGTACAGATAATTTTCGGACACACTGGAATTTCTAAAAAAACTTGTTAAAACTTGGTATCAGAAAAAACTTAATGACATTCTCTGTAAAATGGGACAACACTGGAATTTCTACACTTCATGGTTGACTTTTAATAACAGCCAAAAATTGTACAGATAATTCTCGGACACCCTGTATATTATATATATATATATATATATATACTTATATGTGTGTGTGTGTGTGATATATATATATATATATATATATATATATGATACACACAGACAGTGCATGGAACAAGGAACTCTTCTGGGATAATTAAATCCACTATAGTCCGAATAAGTAATGGTAAATGACAAATACCATAGTTTTTCTTTTTCATGATGCTAGCCCGACGTGGGCAACGGGTCACTCGCAAAGAGGTCCCATAAATATAGCTTCCCTCACCAGCTATCTGCAAAGCAGACAGGATCCAGCTTTGGGACATGGATCTAGGGTTTAAAGCACCTAGCCATACTACATTTAGAACTTCAATATAAGCAAAAGACTCGCTGCCTTCACGTCAGATTGAATGCATCAAAGAAAAAGAAAAAGGGGTAACTATTATATTTTTAGCCAAAAACCAAAACTTAAACCTCAACTGGCAGAATTGAGCGTCCACTTTTCAAGGCACATAACATGTCCGTTTCAAGATGGGAATGAACTCAGAATGGTCCCCTGAGTTTTTATGATACACACAGACAGTGCATGGAACAAGGAACTCTTCTGGGATAATTAAATCCACTATAGTCCGAATAAGTAATGGTAAATGACAAATACCATAGTTTTTCTTTTTCATGATGCTAGCCCGACGTGGGCAACGGGTCACTCCCATCTTGAAACGGACATGTTATGTGCCTTGAAAAGTGGACGCTCAATTCTGCCAGTTGAGGTTTAAGTTTTGGTTTTTGGCTAAAAATATAATAGTTACCCCTTTTTCTTTTTCTTTGATGCATTCAATCTGACGTGAAGGCAGCGAGTCTTTTGCTTATATTGAGGTTCTAAATGTAGCATGGCTAGGTGCTTTAAACCCTAGATCCATGTCCTAAAGCTGGATCCTGTCTGCTTTGCAGATAGCTGGTGAGGGAAGCTATTTATGGGACCTCTTTGCGAGTGACCCGTTGCCCACGTCGGGCTAGCATCATGAAAAAGAAAAACTATGGTATTTGTCATTTACCATTACTTATTCGGACTATAGTGGATTTAATTATCCCAGAAGAGTTCCTTGTTCCATGCACTGTCTGTGTGTATCATAAAAAACTCAGGGGACCATTCTGAGTTCATTCCCATATATATATATATATATATATATATATATATATATATATATATATACACACAGGGTGTTTGAAAACTTTCTGTACAAATTGTAATGGGGGATAGGCAACACCAAGACAAACCCTTTTCGTCTATAAGTGTATGTCCGCTGACGTCACCATTCGGCGCGAGAGGGCGCCGCTGCAATTGGCTAAAAGGTGAAGTGGGCTAGACTCGCGCTTGCCGCGGGCATTCTTAAATCGGACGTAGTACGCGTAACATGGAGCGCTTCACGACTGCTGAGATGGCTGACATGCATATGGTGTATGGGGCTGCCAATGGAAACGGAAGAGCTGCTGTGAGGTTGTACCGACAGCGCTTCCCAAACAAACGTGTGCCAAACCACCAAACGTTTGCGCATTTGCATCGGCGACTGCGAGAAACTGGAACATTCCATGCAAACATGCATGACACTGGTCGGGAGAGAAACGTGCGCACTCCTGATATGGAAGAAGAAATCCTACGGCGATTTGAGGACAATCCAAGCGCAAGCACGCGAGGTGTTGCACGTATCCTCGGTGTGAACCACGACCTGGTCTGGAGAGTGTTGCACGAGCAGCAGTTACATCCGTTTCTTCATCAGAGAGTCCAGGCATTACAACTTCGGGATTACCCTCTTCGTGTGGAATTCGCACGATGGTTTCTGCAGCAGACAGCGGTGCAGCCTAATTTTCCGGCTTATGTGCTGTTCTCAGATGAGGCCTGTTTCACACGTGAGGGTGTGTTTAACATGCACAATTCTCACGTGTGGGCGCACGCAAATCCACATGCTACACGGGTTTGTAATGCCTG
Organism: Bathynomus jamesi; assembly: GCA_023014485.1. Lineage (NCBI taxonomy): Eukaryota > Metazoa > Arthropoda > Malacostraca > Isopoda > Cirolanidae > Bathynomus > Bathynomus jamesi. The sequence goes on from JAJOZX010008521.1 coordinate 18,829, forward strand.
GACTCTCTGACGATGAAACGGATGTAACTGCTGCTCGTGCATATATATATGCACGAGCATATATATATGTATATGTATATGTATGTGTATATGTATATATATATATATATATATATATGTGTGTGGGTGTATATATATATATATATATATATATATATATATATATATATACACACAGTAGTGTAGTGTTGTGGGAACGCGTGGGAACGGCGTTCCCTTACTTTTTTTGGTAGACGGAACGGCGTTCCCTCACTCTTTCAAATAAATCCGAACTTACAAATCTCTAACCTCATGAAATTTTAATTCCCACCCCCAGAAGAAATATGAGAAAGAATCATTAACTGTTTCATTTCTTTTAGCTTCGACTGAGGCAATGCTAGCCTATAAAGATCTGGTGAAACAGTCACCACGGCGTACCAGTTGTTAACTTTTTTTTAGTTAATCATTCCAGTTGTTAGCTATTTTTATTGATCGTACTGGTTGTCATATATCTAATGACACTGTAAATACTGCATCTTCAACCTTGGAATATATCCTAATATCCAGTGCATATGACCTCAAAATATCCCTGAAATTGGTCAGATTTCAAAAGATTTCCCGGGGGGCTTACAGTGCCCCCGGACCCCCAGCTGTATGGGCTCGCCGCGCTCGCCATTGTCCCCCCCGCATCTGAGTAACACTTTCAAAATGCGTTCCCCCACTTCTTTATTTAGCACTACACCACTGTATATATATATATATATATATATATGTGTATGTATATACATATATGTATGTATATATGTTATACAGTGGCGTATCAAGGGAGGGGCGAGAGGGGCGACCGCCCCGAGCGGCACTTCCCGAGGGGCGGCAAATTACTGTCAGGCGCCGAAGAGTTCTGTAATGAAATGGATATCAGTATAGACCGCAGAGTCAGGAGACGGAGAAGAATGCCTGGAGAGCAAGCTCGTGATGCTGGATTGATCGTGCAAGAGGATGTACACGCAGAGAATTTTTTGAAATCATGGATCGTTTATTAGCAGAAATTGAAAAACGCACAGTTTGTCTTAAAAACATGAATGATCGCTTTGAATTTCTGTCTCCTTCGTACCTTTTGAATCAGTCCAAAGATGAAGAAATTAATATCAAGGTCAATAATTTTTCTTCCATCTACAATGACATTAATCCAGGAAGTCTACTGGAAGAAATAAAGCGTTTGCGCAGACATTTGCTCAGTTTCGAAAGCATAAGCGTCGACGATGATCCAAAGAACTGGGATATGTTAAAACTACTGAATTCAGTGGATCGTTAAATGGGATCTAGTGGAATCTTTGCCTCATATAACAATTGCCCTCCGGATCTGTCTAACTACATGCATGTCCGTGGCAAGTTGCGAACGAAGTTTCTCGAAACTGAAACTTATAAAAACTTACCTCAGGTCAACTATAAGTCAATCTAGACTGAGCAATTTGGCGATTATTTCAATTGAACGCGAAGTTGCAGAGACAATGGACATAGAAAAAATCATTCATGAATTTTCTGTTATGAAAGTCCGAAAATTTAACTAGGCATTATACATTATATAGTTATTGTTAAAATTATGTAGTATATTATGTACGGTACATTATGTAGTATTGTTAAAATTGAAGTTGCTTTATTTAAGTTTTTCTTCCAATAAAAGTTTTGTTTAGAAGTGTATTTTTGTAAAGGAATTGTTTTTAAAATTGAAAATTGTTGCAGGGGGGGGGGGCGTTGGCATTTTCGCCCCGAGCGGCAAAAAGTATTGGTACGCCTCTGATGTTATAATGTTATAATGTTACAGACCAACAAAGACCCTAGGATCCACTCATGGTTGGTCTACCTAACTGTGTTCGTAATTGTGTATGTCCTCCGTGGTGGCGGAGGGGACCTACAATTTTACGTGGGTTCCGAACCACAAGAACATAAGAAATTTATGCAAAAACTGCCTGTACATTGGCAACGACCAATTTTTGCATAACTAATTATTTATCAATTTAAAACTAATTAATTATCGATTTAAAACTAATTAATTATCGATTTAAAACTAAAGATAGAATCTCTGGATCCAGAGGATCAAGTCATAATAGACTACTATCCACAAATATGTTACACTCTATATCTATTTATAACCAACATGCAAATATATCAGATCCAAAGAATCCAGTCAATTTCATTACAGTATCCATCAACACTAGTACCTTGCCAACGAAAAATAAGTCATGATCCATATCGATTGCAGACCAAGTCAAAATTTACATATACATTACAATATATATACTTAGGAGGAAAAGTGTAGGTGTGGCTGTAAAGACTGTACAGTAGGGTGGATCGATTTTACATTTCTTTCGATTTCCATATTCTAATAGAGACAAAAACTTGCGCATGCATGAGAAAATAGCCTCTGCAAAATCTTAGCTTAATAGGTAATCATCTTCTGCCCCCGGCAGAGCGATGAAAATCATATTTTAGTAGTCAAAAACGTATTTTTCTTATAATTTTTAAATATTTCAATATGCGTGTGTGTTATTTCATGCCTAAGCAACGATATAAATGCTATGGGAAATATATAAATGCATTATTTAAGACAAAGAGCCGATCTGAAAATATGTATATAAATTACCTATTTTCAGATCGGCTCTTTGTCTTAAATAATGCATTTATATATTTCCCATAGCATTTATATCGTTGCTTAGGCATGAAATAACACACACGCATATTGAAATATTTTAAAAATTATAAGAAAAATACGTTTTTGACTACTAAAATACGATTTTCATCGCTCTGCCGGGGGCAGAAGATGATTACCTATTAAGCTAAGATTTTGCAGAGGCTATTTTGTCATGCATGCGCAAGTTTTTCTCTCTATTAGAATATGGAAATCGAACAAAATGTAAAATCGATCCACCCTACAGTGTACAGTAATGTAGAATGTGTGTGCACCCATTTTGGGTCTCCCATTTCAAGGTGTTTGTGGGGCAAGTGAAGATCATGAGTTTTTCAATACCTCACAGTACTATGGGGGGCACCGCTCGGCAGAGGAATCTCTTTAAATGGGGTGTGTAAGGACAGAGAGTATCCCCTAACCCAAGATGCTGCCTCCCTATATCCCACAACACTTGTGTTGAGCTGTGGGATCGATCACCACAAAGCCTTACTTTTACTACCTTAAACTATACCCAATCTATCAACATATTTGTCTAATCGATTTTTAAACATGTTTATAGAAGTGCTACTAATTACTTCTACCGGCAAACTATTCCAGCTATTTACTATTCTATGCGTAAAAAAGTTTTTGGCAACTGCTGTCTCGAACCTTCTACTTGTCAACTTACACCCGTTATATCTAGTCCTATTATATTGAGATATTTCGAAAAAGCTATCTCTATCTACGTTATCGAACCCATTCATAATTTTGAAAACCTGGATTAGATCACCCCTTAGCCTCGAGGTCTCGAGTGTTGTCAATTTTAACTCTTTAAGCCTATCCTCGTACGACTTTGACCTAAGCGACGGAATCATCTTAGTTGCTCGTCTTTGAACTCTTTCGATTTTGTCTATATCTTTGCGCATATACGGATTCCAAAATTGGATCGCGTACTCCAAATGGGGTCTAACTAATCATTTATAAAGAGGAACTATAATATCGCGCGATTTGTACTCAAAATTTCGAGCTATAAAACCTAACACTTTGTTCGCCTTATTGACCGCTGCTATACTTTGTTTCGCTACTTTTAAATCACCAGTGACTATAACTCCTAAATCTTTTTCCTGCTCTACGCTTGTTAAATCTTTCTCTTACATACTATACGCAAAATTACCGTTACGCGAACCTATATGCAAAATTTTGCACTTATCAACGTTAAATCTCATTTGCCATGTGACTGACCAATCAACGATTTTATTCAGATCTTCCAGGATTTTACCTCTATCTTCGTCATTAATCGCCCTACCACCCAGCTTCGTGTCATCCGCAAACTTTGAATCTGTGCTGACTAGGCCGACATCTAAATCGCTAATATATATAAGAAAAAGCAAGGGGCCCAATACAGAACCCTGAGGAACGCCACTCGCTACATTAGCCCAACACGACTCCGCTCCATCAACGACCACCCTCTGTTTCCTACCTCGCAACCACTCTTCTAGCCAATTTATTACTACACCCCTGATTCCATGAGCCTTAGTTTTTTCAATGAGTCTTTTGTGCGGCACGGTGTCAAACGCTTTTTGAAAATCTAAATACACTACATCAACCGCCCTATGTCTATCGTAAACGTCAACCACGCTTTGGAAAAATTCTAAAAGATTAGTTAAGCAAGATTTGTTTCGCCTAAAACCGTGCTGCGTATTTCTAACTAGTTTGTGCACTTCTAAGTGTTCGACTATACGATCCCTAATTATTTATTCCAGTAGCTTACCTACAACAGACGCCGCACCTTTATCACCTTTCTTAAAGATAGGTGTTACGTTTTCTAATTTGAAATTATCTGGTACGCACCCCTCAGAAATAGACGCATTAAAAATCTTTGTTAGTGGCACAACAATGCTATCTTTTAATTCTTTTAGTTGTATGGGATATATGGAATCCGGCCCCGGTGATTTACGCGTTTTCATTTTATCAATATAGCGCATTACCTCCGCTTCACTAACCACGATATTATCCAAAATATTACCATTATCAAAAGGTATTATGTCTATGACCGTAGGGATATTCGTTAGATCTTCTATAGTAAAAACTGACGTAAAAAATTCGTTTAGCAAGGTAGCCATTTCCTTGTTTTCAGAAACTAGATCTCCGTTTACATTTTTCAAAGGCCCCAAGACACTTTTTACTGGATTTCTATTATTGACGTATTGAAAGAATCGCTTGGGGTTTTCTTTACCGTCACGAGCTATGGAGATTTCAAATTCGCGCTTGGACTTTTTTATTACACTTTTCGCTTCACGCCTTAGAGATATGTAGTTGTTTCGTAACAACAGATTATCTTTATCGCACTTATATAGCTTATAAGCCCTATGTCTACTCTTTATAATGTCTCCTACTCTAGAAGTAAACCACAAGGGCTTGTTGTTTACTTTCGCACGCTTAATTTTGTACGGTACACATTCCTCATTTATAGTCCTAAATACCGTTTCGAACGATTCCCACATTAGTTTTGCGTTCGAGTTCCCCATTACGTTTTCCCAATTGACGTGTGAAAATTTATTTCGAAATTTACTAAAGTCCGCGTGCTGGAAGTTAGGAATTTTAGTCGAGTTAGTTGGTTTCGAGTGACTTACTGAGAGGACAAACTCTACCATATTGTGATCGCTATTGCTTAACGGTTCTATTACTTGAAGATCAGTAATTAGCCTATCATCCGTAGTTATTACTAAATCTAAAATACTGTCCAACCTCGCAGGTTCCCCAACCTTTTGAATAAGACAGCTATCCTCGAGAAAATTAACTAAACGATTACCTTCCGCGTCTCCCTGCATTGTATCGTAATTCACGTTGGCGCAATTGAAGTCACCCATAACTAAAGCCTGCTCACTACCGATTATTCTCTTTAGTTCACGATATAACGCTTCGTCAGTATCAGCTGTTTGATTAGGGGGCCTATATATAACCGCAACAAGAAGTTTGAAATCGTTCAATTTAAGTTCTGCTATAGTCGAATCTATCGGTTCTGGAATTGAGTGCTTTCTATAACGTTCGCAATATTATATTTGATATACAACATAGCACCACCTCCTCGCCTACCTATTCTGTTTTTAACAAAAAGTCTATAACCTTTAATTTGATACTCCCCTACAAAGTCACGTGTTTCAGTGCTAAGCCACGATTCATTTATCGCAATTAAATCAGTCTTTACAAGCAATTAAAGAAAAAAATTCGTTTATTTTATTTCGTAGGCTACGAGCATTTAAGGATAGAACCTTCAAATTGTTTGTAATTGCGACACCACCGCGAGCGCAGGGGAAATTTGTGGAATTTACGCTGGGACCGTTCGGGTTGCGGCAGCCTGAAAAGAAGAGACAGTATTATGAAATAGTCTTCCAAAACGCGCAGCTCCAACGTCATTAAAATGAAGTCCATCTTCGAGGAACAAGTCCCTCCTGCCGTAGAAACTGTTCCAAAAATTTGCAAAATGCACTCCTTCCTGTTGGCAAAGAGACTTTAGTTATTGTTAATATAGGTTGCCTTGCTGTAGAAATCGCTTCGTTGGATAATTCGAGGAAGTATACCTGTAAAAACAATCTTATTAGTTTTCTCCTTTAGTCGCTCTAATAAGTCCCTATACCTAGCCAGCAGTTCTTCCGATCTAGAATTTAAAACGTTATTAGTACCGACATGAATAACATACGTTGTGTCCTCGGTGGTACCGTCTGTAAAATGGTCAACACTATTAGTTATATCCTCCACCCTTGCACCAGGGTAGCAGTAACGGCGCCTACGACGAGGGCTTCTCCCACAGAATTCCTCGAGCTGCCCTCGAACAATGGAATCGCCAACGAGTCGTATTTCCGGTTCATCAGCATCTTCGAAACCTAAAACAGAAAACTTATTGCTTGTTATTACTGGTAGACAGGTCTTTGCTTTTCTCAATGGGGCTCCATTTCGCACTCGAACGAAGGGTTGGGAACTAGGGGAAGAGAGAGGGCTATTAGTACTATTTATATTATTAGTAGAAACTGAGGCAGGAGGGGTCGTAACTGGAGTCTCAAGGGATTCTAATTTTGCCGTCAGGAGCATCACGCTTTCTTCAAGTCTCACCTTGGCCTCCCTCTCACGTTCTAACTCGTTCCTCAGCACTTCCATGCTTGAGCACCACCTGCAAACTAACTGTTCATTATTATTAGCCATTGTAAACGCGTAAGCAGCAAATTTCCCTTCACAGCGACTGCAAGTACTTGACGGGGTTGCCATGCTTTTAATTAGTTGAACAACAAAAAAACAAAACCAAAAAACGAGCGTTTGGAAATTAATAAATTACAACGTGGGTCTACCGCGTTCTTGAAACGCAGAAACAGGTTCTTGTAACACAAATTTATACTAAATTAATATAGAATTAAGCTACCGACAAAATATCTGTAAAAGAAGAGTATTTATAACACTTATCTGTCCGCGATTCGACCCGATTTTTTCCTTTTTTTCACACGGTTTCTGACGACACACTACCTGACCTCTCGAAGCACGGAAAAATGAACCTTATGACTGCACGTTTTCTGATTGATTTGATAAACAAACAAGGCAAGCCACGTGCAGTAGCCTTGGTTTGATCAAATAATATAGTACTGAATAACGTCAATAAATGAAATATATTCGTTAATGAATGATTAGTAGCACGAAGTAATTTAGTTAAGAATGCACGGAACACTTTTTTTTTTTAAAACACTTCAACGAAAACCACTTATTCAATTGATAACACTTGACACTCGATAAAACACGTCTGTTCACAAGGAAAGACTGATCACATCTGAGGAAAGACTGATCACATCTGAGGAAAGACTGATCACATCTCTATCACATCTCTATCACATCTCTATGTATATATATATATATATATATATATATATATTATATATATATATATGTTATAATGTTTCAGACCAACAAAGACCTAGGATCCACTCAATGCTGGTCTACCTAACTGTGTTCATAATTGTGTATTGTGCATGTCCTCCGTGGAGGCGGAGGGGACCTACAATTTAACGTGGGTTCCGACCACAAAGCCTTAATTTTACTATCTTAAACTATACCCAATCTATCAACATATGCGTCTAATCGATTTTTAAATATGTTTATAGACGTGCTACTATTACTTCTACCGGCAAACTATTCCAGCTATTTACTATTCTATGCGTAAAAACGTTTTTCGCAACTGCTGTCTCGAACCTTGTATATATATATATATATATATATAATAAATATATATATATAATATATATATATTATGTATATACAGGGTGTCCGAGAATTATCTGTACAATTTTTGGCTGTTATTAAAAGTCAACCATGAAGTGTAGGAATTCCAGTATTGTCCCATTTTACAGAGAATCTCATTAAGTTTTTTCTGATACCAAGTTTTGACAAGTTTTTTAGAAATTCCAGTGTGTCCGAACATTATCTGTACAATTTCATCTTTTAAAAAAATTCTTGATAACACACGTAAAATTCTTAAACAAGATTATTTAGAATCTGCATTTTCAAAAGTTTCTTTTATTAAAGTAACGTTGTTACAAACATTCGATATGTGCACCATTAGTGATTCGCAAAACATCCAATCGATACTCCAAATGTTGCCATGTACGCTGCAGCATATCCACATCAATTCGCTCAATAGCAGCTGTGATTCTTGCTTTTAAATCATCAATGTCTGTCACCCGCGTACATTTCTAAAAAACTTGTCAAAACGTGGTATCAGAAAAAACATAATAAGATTCTCTGTAAAATGGGACAACACTGGAATTTCTACACTTCATGGTTGACTTTTAATAACAGCCAAAAATTGTACAGATAATTCTCGGACACCCGGTATATATATTTATATGTATATGTGTATATATACATACACTGTATATAAATATAATGTGTGTGTATATATATATATATTTTTTTTTTTTCCCTGAAAAAGTGACCATATTTTTCACCGGGGCTAACGAAACCACAATTCGCACTGTCCTCAAAATGTGAGGTAGTTTATTTAAATCGGATGAATTTTACATATTCAACTTGAACATTAGTTATTAAAAAATAGTGAGTACGAAAGTGGAAAAAGCTAAATTCATATCATTCACGCTATTGCAGACTTCTAAGGACAACGTCCCGCTTTCGTCGTGCCAAAAGATTGGCAACTAAATAGTTCGGAATTAAATTCAGTTGACTATTTCACATGAGGACGTTTAGTTGATAAAGTTTACAGACAAAATATTTAAGATGTCATTCAACTTCAAGAGTGTATTTTAATAACATCGAATGATCTCGATCGAGACTTCATTTCTACAGCACTGGCCACGAGGCTACAATTGGTAATTCATTATAATGGAGGACATGTTGAACACTTGGTGCGTTAATGTTTTATTCAGTCTTTTTTTTTGTTTATTGTGAACTTCTTTAATGTTCAGTTAAGTCTCTAATTACCCTCCTTGTCAACTTTATTTGTTGTTCAAATTAAATTTGTAAAAAGACTACTCATCCTATTTAAATAAACTACCTCTCATTTTGAGGATCATAGAAAGAATTTAATGTGATTTCTGTTTCATTTAGTTATCCTTGGAATTGTGGTTTTGCTGGCCATGGTGAAAAAAGTGGCCACTTATGTGTGTGTGTATATATAGGAGGAGACAGGGAGTGCTGGAACTCCCGTTTCTTCTGTCACTGTCCTCCTCAGCTGATCTTTTACCGTGTTTCATCTACCCTGTGAGCAGTCCAGCATGCTCTGAACACACACTTCTCCCTCTATTCTTTACTACACAATTTTTTTTTTAAATTTACTAAAAAAATAAATAAAATGGCATCATGGGCCTCAGAGACCTTGATTTTGGCTCTCTCCTTCTCATGTAGGGGGAGGGCATTTTTGCAGGCGTTCGCCCATGTCCCTGCCTTCCTACTTACAAAAAGAACCATATATTATATATTATATATATATATATATATATATATATATATATATATATATTATATATATTATATATTATATATATGCGCACTCTTACTATAACCAGCAGGAATGTCTCTTAAATTGTGATTGTTGTCAGATATGATAATACGCTCAATTTTTGTTGACAAGCGAAATTAAAGAGTGCTTTGCAGGATAGGCAGTATGTGACAGGGTCAGCCTTTGAAGATGCCCACGTATACCCGACTGTCAATTGGCGTTCTACCCTTAAACATTCTAGATCTCACCTTTTGCTCGGTTGCGTTTACGTCGGCATTCACTCCTTGGGATGCGCTCTGATAACTTTCAGAGAGCGCTTCATAGTGCGTCAATTGTGCCTCGTCCGTCCTGTGCCCGTCCATCCTTTCCATGGGACGATCTTGCAGCGCCATCCCCGAAATGCTTCCCGAAGGCACCACATCTTCCTCCGCGGGGAAGAAAGGGCTGTCGTAGCGATCGTACGGCTTGACATCATACGGGACTGCTTCTGAATGAGACCCGTCGTTAACGGATGTTCGATGAGGTTGTTGCGCTGAGTGGGTGTCTGTTGGAGAGTTAGTCGAAGGGGAAGAAGAGGGAGGTGGTGACGCTGTGACTCTGAGGGAAGTATGTTCCGTTTCTTCGTCATTTGGTTCGTCGAATGAAATTTCGCCGCTCTTTGATGAAAAAGTTGAGGCCTTCCTGTTCACGAAAAAGACCATTCACATTATTAATTTGCGGTCTTTTAAAAGAGAATTGGTCCTATTCGGTATTTATAATACAATAGTTGCAGGACATATCCCATCATTCTCTCAGTACGAGTGTCTTGTGCCCATCCATTATGGTCGCTCTAGGCTATTCTGTACAGTCTCGACTGTCTCTTAGCTCGTAATGAATTGTATACTTACACGCTGTTGAAGAGGTGAAGCGCTTTTTCGGCGAGCGGATGTGGCACATTCTTGATTAGGCATTCAGGGTACAGATCGTCACAGAGCTTCCTCATCCACCCTGCCCTCACCGCTATCAGGGAGTCTCCCAAGGAGTGAGGACTTGCGTCTTCCAAGGCCCAGCTTGCCAACAAACTGCGAACACAAAAATGAAGTACTTCTCTGTGATAAAGCTGCTACATCATTTAACAATTATATCTGTCTAGAGTAGGGCTTTTCAACCTTGTTTCCACCGTGTACCCTTTTGAAAAGTTAAGGTGTTTTCGTGTAACTCCATACGAAGTACATATACTGAGTTCACCTCTCTCACCCACACACCAAAATGCCCCTATTTCTAAAAAAAATGTTCAAGCTTAAAAAAAGGCATCTAAACACAAAGACAAATGCAATAGGTACGTCAAACATTGGAGTTAATTAACCTTAATTAAACATTATGTTCAGTGTAATCGCTATTTTTTGCTAACACAGTATTCAACCTTGCACAAATGTTTGACATAATTTTAGGAAGTAGCTCAGCTGGGATGTTGTTGATTACCCTAAAGATTTTGGTCTTTCGTTCTTCAAGTGTCTTAGGCCTGGTAGAATAGATCCTGTCTTTTATGTAACCCTACAAAAATAAGTTAGGAGATGTGGGGTCAGGTGAGTATGATGCACCATTCCACTGGCTTGTGAAGAGAGATTAGTCGCTCGGAAAAATGCATCCTCAAAAAGTTGCAAGTTTTACAAGCAGTGTGTGGAGGTGCTCCATCCTGCTGAAACCACTGTGAATCAAAAACTAGTTACCTCATCAATTTCCCGCCTCTTACTGACTGTCTTCAATCCCTCTCTCTTCGTTACAATGTTGCCTCATTCTATAGGGTATCCCAAAAAAAACTATATACTCTTTATAGCATCATATATTTTATAATTTAAAAAAACCAAACAATATATTGTTATAGCAATTGCCAATGAAAGGTAAATTAGTAATCTAAGTGATCAAAATGTTATAGCGAGTTGTTTGTATATAAAATTTAATTAACTACGCCAAGTGCTCAAAATGTTCTCCGGCGGCATGAATGCACTTTTGAATGCGTCGACTAAGCCTGGCCTTGTTTTATCAAAGGCCTTGTAATCGACACAGCTGTAGGTACTGGTCACTTGATAATCCACACGTTATGTGGATAAACATGTTAATTTACCAGGATTAACAGCATGGTGTGGTTTATCATCCAGGGGTTTGGTTGGACCATTTTTCTTTAATGGGACAGTTACCGGTGCCGCATATCTCGACATGCTGCGGACAGAAATTATACCTGCAGTTCGGAAGTTGTTTGGAAACGACGACTTTTACTTTCAACAGATGGAGCCCCCCTCATTATCATTGTGATGTCAGAAGGTACCTCGATGAAACGTTACCTAACCGTTGGATAGGACGAAGAGGAAGCGTTGAGTATCCTCCACGTTCACGGGACTTGACTCCACTTGATTTTTACTTGTGGGGCTACCTGAAGGATGCAGTTTATGGTACAAGACCGCAACACTCGAACACCTTAAGGATGCAATTAGGGAAAAGTGCGGGACCATCACAGCATCCACATTAGTCCATGTCTGCGAATCAGTTAGTCGACGCATTCAAAAGTGCATTCATGCCGCCGGAGAACATTTTGAGCACTTGGCGTAGTTAATTAAATTTTATATGCAAACAACTCGCTATAACATTTTGATCACTTAGATTACTAATTTACCTTTCATTGGCAATTGCTATAACAATATATTGTTTTGTTTTTTTTAAATTATACAATATATGATTCTATAAAGAGTATATAGTTTTTTTGGGACACCCTGTATATATTATCGCTATTATAACGGAAGCTGCTTTTCTGAACACTAACTGCATGCCTCCTCCTTTAAGGAGAGCTTGCAGTACCAAACTTTCGACACATTCTCATCTTTTTTCTGTCCAACTCTCTAATGCAAAGGTTAATTGGTATTTTCAATGCAGTCATTTTTTTTACCCGACAAACTAATTAAGTTTGGTAAGTAGAAAGCTTCTAGCATCTGCCGATATGAATTTTGCGTTACGTTACTGCTTTTCCAGTTTCATTTAGAAAGAAATAGGGGCCTACTAGTTCAGAGCTGGGCACTTGCGTTTTTTTGCCCGTTTTTTTGCGGTACTGCGGTACTGCGGTACTACCGTGTTGGTCGGTACCGCGGAAAGTACCGCGGGAAATTTGAATGCGGTAGCGGTACTGCTGTACTTTCAGCGATCCTTTGCGGTACTGCGTTATGCGGTACCGGTTTGGTAGTGCGGTAGTAGTACCGCAGTACCGCAGTACCGCAAAAAAACGGGCAAAAAAACGCAAGTGCCCAGCTCTGCCTGAGGCTACTACATCATACCACCTAATAGTGCCCATGCAAAAAACTTCACTTTTCTACGTGAAGGTCAAATTATGATAATAAAAACCCACTCTAATAGACAGAGTTTATTTCCACAACAGTTTCGATGCCCACTGGCATCCTCTTCGAAACTGTTGTGGAAATAAACTCTGTCTATTAGAGTGGGTTTTTATTAACATAATAGTGCCCAAATGTTGAGTTTAGCAATTCTACGTGGAAACTCTATTGGAGCATACAACAGGTATGCAGAGAATAGCATCGTCCTCGGCAAAAAAGCAATGTATCTCGGAAATGAAGCGATTGCGGATTTACGAGTATGTTCATAGGCACTTTTTTGTTTACTTTGACGTCCTGAATATGTATACTAATTTATGAAACATAATTTGATACCTTGTATATGTACTATATATTGTACATAATTCATAAAATCTTCAAATAAAAATGTATATTTATCAAAATTTAACAACTAACAAAACTCAAAGCTATGTTCATTAAAGAAAAAAAAAAAAAAAACTGCAAAAACGGCATACAATTCAAATAGAGAATGATTTCTTCCTTACTGATTTTAAACTGTGATATCAAACAAAACATCCCCCTTTCTTCGACATGCTGAGTGAACATTAAACTAGGCCCAAATTCCCAACGTCTGAAAAACATTTCGAAACAGATTAACCCTTTGAAGCCAATCATACAAAAATATATGAAAATCATACATACTCGTACATATCGACAATAATACACCATCAGATATAATGACATAAAAAACCTCTTAACTTAAACTAAAAAACTCATATTTTCCACTTTTGAAAAGATAATTATCCAGTTGTATATAATATTACTTAACAACGTTGTGACAAAGATTTAGGGTTTATGATATAAAAATTAGGTCCTAAACTGGAGGGCTTAAGGCGACAGTTTTATTAGCCTAATGGTTAATCTGGCCCTGTGTATACGTATACGTGGAATAAAAACTAATCTGTTACCTTTCTGAAGAAGAAACCTCAATAAAATAAAAATATACATCCATTCTAAAATAACTGCTTAATAACGACTTTTTTAACACACACACACACACACACACACACACACACACACACACACACACACACACACACACACTGAGCGGCAGAAAAATCGGCCCACTTGGAATATCACGAAAAGCAAAAAAGTGGGCAAGCTTCTGTTTATAAAAGTTTTGAAATTCGAAAATATAGTCTATGAGGCAACCAAATGACGAGACAAAACAACCTCAGCTGTGAACACACTAGCTGTAACGAATTTTTAACTTCTTTTAAAAATTCGACAGTCTGACATTCAATTTCTCTTAGACTACTAGTGCCACTTTTTTCTTCCACTAGTGGGAGTAGGCATTTGCGTTTAGTAACAGATAGACTTCTAATTATTTTGGGTTTCAGAATTGGACATTTACAATGGATTTGAGTGCCGTGAACGTCGCAAAAGTCGTCGCCCTAATTGCAGATAGTCGGAGCCACCGTTATGTCGCTGATGCGCTAGGAATTCCAAGAACAACGGTTCGACGTGTCTACCAACGTTATGTGGAGACAGGAGAGTACACCCGAAGACCAGGGTCTGGAAGATCGCGATGCACATCTGCCCGTGACGATCGTTTTATCGTCTTGGTGTTTTGCGAGATTGTCGCTTGACTGCCACAAACGTCCGCAATGAGCTGGAAAGGTCTCGAGACGTCAGTGTATCAGAGCGAACCGTTAGGAGACTTATGGAAAGTGGCTTTCATGCTAGACGTCCAGCAATAGGCCCAGAAATGCTCCCACACCACCGCAATGCTCGTCTTGCTTTCGCTCGTGAGCATGTCAATTGGACTATCGTCCATTGGGGACGAGTATTGTTCACGAATGAATCAAGATTTAATCTTCGAACATCCGATGGACGGGAAAGAGTGTGGAGAAGAACAGGAGAAAGATTCGCCCCGTGCACTTTTACGGAGAGGGTTGCTTTTGGAGGAGGCTCAGTCATGGTCTGGGGTGGTATCACTTCAAACTCGCGCACAGAGCTCGTCGTTGTTGGTGGTGGGTCATTGACGTCCGCAAGATATGTGGAAGAGTTCTTGCTGGAGCATGTGGTCCCTTTTGCTCCTTTCATTAACGAAGACTTCCTTCTACAGCACGATACCGCTAGACCCCATGCGGCAAGAGCTGTTACGATTTCCTTGACGAAGCTGGAATTCGTCGAATCGAGTGGCCTTCCCGAAGTCCGGACCTGAACCCCATAGAACATCTCTGTGACACAATGGGACGGCGTCTTAGGGTTCGTCTAGTAGCCCCTAACACTCTACAGGAGCTACAACAAGCCGATCTCATTCATGCGATGAATCGACGAATGGCTGCAGTCATTCAACCTAGGGGAGGTAACACCTCTTATTAACCCTGGATCACAAGTAGTTTTTTTTTTTTTTGTCGAAATCTTTATTTTTTTAAGTTGCAATTTTTGTACAGTATTTTTTTATGATAAATTGTATTAAGCAGGTGTTTGAAGATTTTTTAATGTCCTCAGACTAAATTTCCGAATTTTAAAACTTTTATAAACAGAAGCCCACTTTTTTGCTTTTCGCGATATTGAAAGTGGGCCGATTTTTATGCCGCTCAGTGTATATATATATATATATACACAGGGCGAGTCAAAAGTCCGGAAACATAGGAAAGATAGGAAACTTTTATTGCAAAAAGACGTGTGTTATACAAGTAATGTTATAAGATGTGCTCTATATGTTCTCCTTTCACTTCCAGACATTTCTGGACTCTGTTTCCCCACTCGACCTGGACTCTTTCCAGGACATCGGGCTGGATTGTAGCACAGGTTTCTGTAATGCGCTGCTTCAAGTGGTCTGTGTCTCGGATCTTCAGACCATACACAATGACTTTGAGGTGTCCCCAGAAGTAAAAGTTCAGCGGTGTCAGGTCGGGGGACCGGGGAAGCCACTCCACTGGACAACGACGACCAAGCCAACACCCTAGAAATTATTGTAATAACAATTTCCAATTATTTCTGCTTCCGGACTTTTGAATCACCCGGTGTGTGTGTGTGTGTGTGTATATATACAGGGTGGGCCGAAAGTCTGGATCCATAGGAAAATATTTATTTTAATACATAAATTACAACAAATGGTAAATACTTAAAATGAATATCAACTTTAATTCGTAAATGCGTATCCGTGATACTGTACAGTGGTTCGTACTCCAGTATAAACAACAAATTATAACAAATGCTCAAATTGGCGGCCTCTGACATCGAGACACTTAGGGATGGAATTTATGATTTTTAATAATTCTTCGAATTGACGTTCTCGAGATGCGTGTTTCATTTGATAATCTTCTTGTTGACTTTACTGGACTATTCGTTAAAGTTTCACATACCATTGCAGATGTATTTTCATCAGTTGCAGTTTTTGGACGACCAGAACGCCGTCGATCATGTACACTTCCTGTTTCTTTGAAACGTTTAAACAACTTGCCAACAGTCGCATGTGTTACTGGATGCTTATCAGGATGATTTCTATTGAATTCGGTAGCAACTTCTCTGTGTGTAGCGCCCTGTCTTGCGTACATGAGCACAAGTTCTACCCGGTCTTCTGTTGTTAGATTCGAAGCCATTTCTGGGCTGAAATAAAAAAGTATTTGAGTATTTATACTGGAGTACGAACTACTGTACAGTATCACGGATACGCATTTACGAGTTAAAGTTGATATTCATTTTAAGTATTTACCATTTGTTGTAATTTATGTATTAAAATAAATATTTTCCTATGGATCCAGACTTTCGGCCCACCCTGATATATATATATATATATATATATATATATATATATATATATATATATATATATATATATATATATATATATATATATATATAACTGCAAACACGCAGTATAATTAACGTAAAGAACGACGCTTGTATAGGAGATATTCCGCGCAAGATGAGAGAGAGAGAGAACGAAACAAATGAAAAAATGAGACCACCCGGAAATCGAACCCGGGATCTTCCGATTGCCGGTCAGATATGATAACCATTACACCATGGGCCTCACTCATTCAAATGCCGCAATTCCTCTACATACGCGCAGAAACCAATGCCCCAAGGGGGCACCTCCCGCATGCCGTAACATTATATACATTTAACTGCAAACACGCAGTATAATTAACGTAAAGAACGACGCTTGTATAGGAGATATTCTGCGCAAGATGAGAGAGAGAGAACAAAACAAATGAAAAAATGGTTATCATATCTGACCGGCAATCGGAAGATCCCGGGTTCGATTCCCGGGTGGTCACCTCATTTTTTCACTTGTTTCGTTCTCTCTCTCTCATCTTGCGCGGAATATCTCCTATACAAGCGTCGTTCTTTACGTTATATATATTGCAGTTAAATGTACATATTCACGATTTGCGAGGGTGCCCTCTCAAGGCATTGGTTTCTGCCCTATGTAGGAGAATTACGACTTCTGACTGATCGAGGCCCGTGGTGTAGTGGTAGCATATTTGACCGGCAATCGGAAGATCCTGGGTTCGATTCCCGGGCGGTCACCTCATTTTTCATTTGTTCGTTATTTCTCTTCCTCGTGTGCAGAACACTCCTCTATACTTACGTCGTTTCTATACATTAATATACTGCGTGGTCATTGCAGTATTATATATATATATATATATATATATATATATATATATAAAATAATGCAATTCCACAAGGAAAAAGAAAAAATTATTCCAAGGCTTTTCGTGTATTCAGCAGTACACCTTGTCAGGGAATGAAGGGAGAAGGCGAGATGACGAAAATATATACACATGTACAACGGAACAGAGAAATAAAAGGGATTAGTACATGGTCAACAAGCGTTGATTAAAGGCAAAAGAAATTTTAACAAGATATCAATTTTATCATTCCCCCACTGTCATTAAAATTATTTTTATTTAAAATGGATGAATGCACATTCTAGAATATTCCTTTTCAATTACATCTGTGTTTTTAACGAGCGCTTTCGAACTATCCCATTTGATACTATGATTACATCTGTACATATGGTTAAACAATGCATTAGAATTATTTGCTGTTCTGCACGCATATTTATGCTGTTTTACCCTGATATCTAAAGTCTTTCCCGTTTGACCTATATATATACCGAGATACATTGTGTACGTCCGATCGAATACACATAGCCAACCGCATTATCCGGATTATCCTGGCTATTCTTTATAAGACGAGATTTAACAGGGTTGCCAGATCTACAGATATATCTGTAGATCTACAGATTTTATGAAGCAATTCAGATTTTCAGATTTGTTCAATAATTTATGCATAATCTACAGATTTTTAATCCAGCAAGCAATATTATTATTTACTTCCAAAATTTACAACAAGGAAATATTAGGCCTACAGTCTCAATCAATAGGACACAAATGTTCTCGGTATTCAGTTTCAGAAGTCGAGTCGACTCGCTTCTGACTACGATATACATGCCGATTAAATCATTTAATCGGCGCTGATTGGTTGATATTCCCTCTACGTCATGGTAGCATGGAATGTTTTTGTTTTTGTTGAAAAAAATGATATTTATCTGTTTAAATCTAAAAAGGATTTTTTTTGGTTTCATTTATGTGTATGAATTAAAGAAGTATTCCGGTGTTCTTATAGTTATTACAGCAATAACCAAAAGGTATTTCCTTTATCACAAAGTAACGGAATTCAATTTGTTTACTTTCATTTACTTTACTTTTTTTTATGTTAAAGTGCCATATTTATATAAGTTTATAAAAATAAATATTATACAAGATTTTATCATTGATAATACCTTAAGACAGTAAATTAAATAAAAATATGTCAAAATTATTATTTAGATAAATATTATAAATCTACAGATTTCTACAGATTTTTTAATCAGATTTATCAGATTTTTAAAAATTCCATCTGGCAACACTGAATTTTAACAGTATAGCTCGGATAATATGGTTGGCTGTGTGTGTTCGATCGGATGTACACAATGTAACTCTGTATATATAGGTCAAACGGGAAAGACTTTAGATATCAAGGTAAAAACAGCATAAATATGTGTGCAGAACAGCAAATAATTCTAATGCATTGTTTAACAGTATGTTCAGATGTAATCATCGTATCAAGTGGGAT
Organism: Bathynomus jamesi; assembly: GCA_023014485.1. NCBI lineage: Eukaryota > Metazoa > Arthropoda > Malacostraca > Isopoda > Cirolanidae > Bathynomus > Bathynomus jamesi. Next base: position 37,928 of record JAJOZX010008521.1, read on the forward strand.
AGTTCTAAAGCGCTCGTTAAAAACACAGATATAATTGAAAGGAATATTCTAGAATGTGCATTCATCATTTTAAAAATAATTTCAATAACAGTAGGGGAATTAGGGCTAGGCATCCGGGATCCTGGGATATTATTTCACCCCATACTCAAGCGAAAACGGTTTTCAAAGTTTAAAAAACAGGTGACCGAAAACTTCAATTGTGTAAAGCCTTTGCACGAAATAAATATACCTCATAATAAAACTGTCTTTAAAAATCTCCCCTGAAGATAGAATACCGGGAAATCCCGGGATCGATGACAGTTTTCCAGCGAAATGAGCTGTCTACGTTTTATCCGGAATCCCGGATGCCCAGCCCTAGAGAGAATGTATAAAATTGACATCTTGTTAAAATGTCTTTTGCCTTTAATCAACGCTTGTTGACCATGTCCTAATCTCTTTTATCCTGGCTATTCTTTATAAGACGAGATTTAACAGGGTTGCCAGATCTACAGATATATCTGTAGATCTACAGATTTTATGAAGCAATTCAGATTTTCAGATTTGTTCAATAATTTATGCATTATCCGGATTATCCTGGCTATTCTTTATAAGACGAGATTTAACAGGGTTGCCAGATCTACAGATATATCTGTAGATCTACAGATTTTATGAAGCAATTCAGATTTTCAGATTTGTTCAATAATTTATGCATAATCTACAGATTTTTAATCCAGCAAGCAATCATTATTATTTACTTCCAAAATTTACAACAAGGAAATATTAGGCCTACAGTCTCAATCAATAGGACACAAATGTTCTCGGTATTCAGTTTCAGAAGTCGAGTCGACTCGCTTCTGACTACGATATACATGCCGATTAAATCATTTAATCGGCGCTGATTGGTTGATATTCCCTCTACGTCATGGTAGCATGGAATGTTTTTGTTTTTGTTGAAAAAAATGATATTTATCTGTTTAAATCTAAAAAGGATTTTTTTTGGTTTCATTTATGTGTATGAATTAAAGAAGTATTCCGGTGTTCTTATAGTTATTACAGCAATATAACCAAAAGGTATTTCCTTTATCACAAAGTAACGGAATTCAATTTGTTTACTTTCATTTACTTTACTTTTTTTATGTTAAAGTGCCTATTTATATAAGTTTATAAAAATAAAGAAAATATTATACAAGATTTTATCATTGATAATACCTTAAGACAGTAAATTAAATAAAAATATGTCAAAATTATTATTTAGATAAATATTATAATCTACAGATTTCTACAGATTTTTTAATCAGATTTATCAGATTTTTAAAATTCCATCTGGCAACACTGAATTTTAACAGTATAGCTCGGATAATATGGTTGGCTGTGTGTGTTCGATCGGATGTACACAATGTAACTCTGTATATATAGGTCAAACGGGAAAGACTTTAGATATCAAGGTAAAAACAGCATAAATATGTGTGCAGAACAGCAAATAATTCTAATGCATTGTTTAACAGTATGTTCAGATGTAATCATCGTATCAAGTGGGATAGTTCTAAAGCGCTCGTTAAAAACACAGATATAATTGAAAGGAATATTCTAGAATGTGCATTCATCATTTTAAAAATAATTTCAATAACAGTAGGGGAATTAGGGCTAGGCATCCGGGATCCTGGGATATTATTTCACCCCATACTCAAGCGAAAACGGTTTTCAAAGTTTAAAAACAGGTGACCGAAAACTTCAATTGTGTAAAGCCTTTGCACGAAATAAATATACCTCATAATAAAACTGTCTTTAAAAATCTCCCCTGAAGATAGAATACCGGGAAATCCCGGGATCGATGACAGTTTTCCAGCGAAATGAGCTGTCTACGTTTTATCCGGAATCCCGGATGCCCAGCCCTAGAGAGAATGTATAAAATTGACATCTTGTTAAAATGTCTTTTGCCTTTAATCAACGCTTGTTGACCATGTCCTAATCTCTTTTATTTCTTATAAATCTCATTTATATACAGTATATATATATATATATATATATATATATATATATATATATATATATAATATGGGATGAATTTCACAAACCCATGAAATGAATGAATGATGCAAACCCACACGAGAGAAATAAAATGATGCTAAAGCCTTTTCTGTATTGAGCAGTACGCCTAATAGTATGATGGCATTTGGTCCGAGGAAATTGGATCAATTTGAGAATTTCCTCCTCGCGTTCTTCGCCTTCCTTTAGAAGACTTCACGGTCTTTCATGAGAGATATTTATTGATTTAAAACAAAAACAAACAAACATTCTCGAGGCCGGGGATAGGTTAACCTAAGTGTAGGTTGAGTAGAAAAAAATGTCAGGGCTCTTTTTACGCAGCGTGCCGCCGTGTCCGGTTTTGCGGCTCCGTTCTGCATTCGTGCAAGGGGGAAGTAACTAAGTTTCTGTAACGCAGTAATTGTACAAATGCTACTTGCTATTATTATTATTACACAGCCCAACAAAAAAAACTTTTTTGGTGGTGATTTAATTCTAAGACCTGTTTCTGGATAATATTGATGTGCTGATTTCAAAAATCACCTTAGATTTTGTCCATCACATCAGGTTTTCGTGCAATGTGCAATGCAATATGCCTATTTTGGGTGATCCATGAAGGGCACTTATCAAAATTGATGATTTTTGAGACCTGTTAACAGCTATTTTGCTGTTAAAATTTTATCTGTGGAATACGCAAATCTGTGCATTAAATCTAAAGGTCATGTACAACATATTAAAATCTTGGGTATCTGTGATTTCCCCAGGTGTGAGCGTGACGTCATGATCATGGATTTATTTTTTGCTTATTTAAACACTTTTAATCACTTTGTGTCAATATTACCATTGTATATTAAAGTTCACTCCCTGCACAATTGCTTACTTTTCCATGCTGATTCTGAGTATGTAAAAACTTATTTTTTGAAAAGAAAAAAAATTGGGCATAACCCTGCCAAAATGCGATATCTCCGTATTTGATTGCTCGAAAACCTGACGTGATAGGCAAAAACTAAGGTGATTTTTGAAATCAGCACACCAAAGTTACCTAAAAACAGGTGTTAGAATTAAATCAGCAAAATTGGTGTTGGGCAGTGTTATGTAGCTCAGCACTTGTCTCTTTATTTTGTTCCTCCTTTGTCTATACTGTAATTAAAAATTTACTTAAAGCTACCATATCATGAGAGAATCACCACGAAGGAAAGGAAACACAGAATGGTGCTCAAGCGCTTTCGTCTAATGACATCCTCAGGAACACGAAAGCGCTTGAGCACCATTCTGTGTTTCCTTTCCTTCGTGGTTTTATTCATCATAAATATTTTTCACGTGTTACTTTCGTGAAATAATTTTCATATATATCTATACAAATATAAAACGCAATGAAAAGATAGCTGAAAGAAAACTGGCTGTTGAGTTTTCATAAGGCATACCATTTTTAACGGAGATTCTTTCTGTACATGTATCTGAATTGTAGAGAAACTTTTATCAACAATGTTTCGAGTTCCAGTCATGACTAACACCTATTTACATTTCTTCAATTAATACTTCTCTAATTTAGCGTCTGTTAGCAGCTTCCTATTTTTTTCTCGTAATAATCCATTCTTTTCACTTTTCATCCGCGTCAGTCAATCATACCATTTACATCAATGTACATACATACCTGTTTCTTGCAAGCTGATCCAATGTACAACCTTTACAATCGCAAGCATACAGTTATACATCTTTGCACGAATAAGCTGTTATAGCTTTATTAATTTTATGTTCACAGATCTCGTACAAAACACAACAGTTTCTGTACAGAAAGTTAATAAAGAAACTTTCTAAAAATCAATATATATATATAATATATTATATATATATATATATATATATATATATTGTCGTAACCATGCAATTGGCATGCAGAAATGTTAGTTTTAAGATTTTTATTTTATTCGCAAAAGCCAAGCGTTTTGGGTTAGGAATATTCATAAAGGCATAAGATAAAGATGTTTTCAAAATAGAACGGTCATTTTATTTAAGTGGTTCTCAGGAAAGAGGAGACCCAAAACCGCTTGGCCGCGGAGGTTGACAACTAAAGTTTCCAGATGTACACATGGTTAGTTTCGCTTTCAAATGAGGTTGTGACTTATATAACGCAGACTCGAAGACGCCAAAAAGTTGAACCACAAGGGGGTCATAAACTTTGGGCTTCGAATCTGTTAACGGTCTTTAAATGTATTTCGTGGGAAGAAGGAGGGGTCTATACTCGGAAATCAGGTCCAGCTCCAATCAGGGGGCCCAGGATCCTGGGAAACGAAGTGAAGACGCCTTCTTTCTCTCTTGTATGGGTAATAGCCTTCTGGAGGGACGATCTTAGGAATAAATGATTTGATAGGTTTGCAGAATATTGGAAGGCGGGGTCCTTCAAATTTGTAAAGTAAATTCAAAAATTGATAAGTCAGTTGTAGTCGTTCCTCCTTGAAGTTAACTGTGGTTAAACAAACACCCTGTAGACTTGTGGCGTAATAAACTTTAAAACGGAAAGTGTACCATGTCATTAGCTTACGCGGAAATCGGCGCGTAAAAGTAAGAAAACTTAAAACTGAAAGAATCAATTGTCACTAAAGTAAAAGAATTAAGAACTTATAGTTCATGAAATTCGTTTACGCGGAAATTTGAGAATATTCACTTGAAGGTTAGCGACCTTAACCGAGAATTTGATTGTAACTTAATTAATGTTAACCAACGGACCAAGAGTTTTGTGAACGGTCTTTAAGTAAATTTAGCTCCACTTAAATAAGAAATAGGGTACGTCTGGGCCCTAATTTCCTGAATCCGTCCATTTGGGTTCAGAAAGAAGTCCCGGTAGTTAACATTGTAGAGTTTGCAAGTTTTGTAGCGGCCGTAAATCTACGGTCCGTACGCAGCCCAAGTGGGAGTAAGTTTGTCTCCTGCAGAGTAAGTAACTTTAGTCTTTGAATATCTGGGTCGAATTCCGACCACTTCATTTATTGTTATGTATTTTTTTTTGTTGCACTAAAAACATAAAAACCCCTCTATCTATAAATTATTGAAATTCCGATAACTGTTAATCTTTTCTTTAGATTTATCATTGCTGATCAATTTAACGATTTAAATTCAATCACTGTGAACTTTGTCTTTGACGTTAAGATTATTGTATTGTCTGAAATTTTATAGATGTAATACAGAATAAAATATTAAATGCATGTACTGTGTCAAGTAACATTTAATAAAATTTATAAGAGGGCGTGTGTTGTTTTAAATACCTTGTGATAGACCCCTCTTGTTAGTTGGCGAAAAAGGAGACGTTCCAAGTAGGCTTGTGGAAAGCCGAAGGAACCTAGCCTATCAATTTAAAGGGCCATCCGTCTTGGGTAGGCCGAATAATCCTGAACGTAAATAAGATATAAACTCACCGGGTACGCCCAACTTAAAGGGTGCCCGTGAAGTAAATTAAAAGTCAGAGAACGGGCGTTCAATACCATAAATAAATATACGGATTGGGCGCGTACGTCATTTGGTGTCAGAAGTGGGATTATTCTATTGCAAGGTATTTATCGCAAGAGTGTAACTCTTTTGTTAAAATAAATTTGCGTAACAATAAAGCAATTGTAGGAAGCAACTGGAACGGTGATTTTATGAAATAATTGTAACAACAATTATATGAAGTCACCGTAACAGTGATTTTGTGAAATAGTTGTGACAGCAATTATATAGAGCAACTGGAACGGTGATTTTGTGAAATAATTGTAACAGAAATTCTACGGAAGTATTTGCAAACAATAAATCGGTACAATAATTGAGAACAGTAAGAAGGGTCGTTAACAGTGACTAAAGTTTTAAAAGTTTTTTTTAAACAAACAAATAACTTTCGCAATGTCGGTAAAGAGCGTAGAAATAACGAATGAGGAAAGCGTAAGTGACATGAGTGATGCCGAAACAACGAACTTAAACGAAATAAGTACAGAAAGTTTGGAAAATTTACAAAGCATAAATTTGGCCAAAATTTTTCGGTTAATAAATGAATGCAGGGAATTAGAAAAAGAAATAAATCGAAGAAGGTCGAAACTGGAAGACCTTGTAATGATTATTCCGCGATGGGAGTATTTGGACAACCGAAGGTCGGGGGTTCGTCCCCGAAGAATCTCTCTAGTTCCTCCCGTTACAGAAGAACTTGCGAGGCAAGAAAGGATTGGGTGGAGACCAGAGAGCCCAGAAGACATCCCAAAGAATCCTTGCAGAAGTGCACACACCAAGAGACGAGAAACACCGCACCGACGAAGACCGGCAGCAGAATATAAAAACCGTCGTACAGTATTAAAGAGTACTAGCTTACCTTTGCAACGTGAACAGGCAGTAAGGGGTCCTGAGCAAACGACTTTTGGACACACATTGGAAGGAAGTTCGCCGAAGTTTGTGGGCGAACGGGCACAAGAGAACCCAGGAACCAGCCCAAACGCCGTCAGGAAGGAACAAGGTGAGACAGTCAACCCAATTGCCACAGGAACATTAAGAGCAGGTAATGCCTTGGTTCAGGCTACTCCCACAAGGGGACATATTGAAGTGGGCATACCTAAGGACGCGTTGAAGACCGTTATGCCGGAGTATGCTTGTAATTGCATTAAAGGAACATCCTTTCAGAACTATTGGATGGAATCAACCCAGTTTTCGGTAAACAACTCAAGCTTAGGACTAAGAGATGAAGAGGTCCTAAGAGAAGAAACGCCACATGACAGAAGCCGAAGACTGCAGAAACTGAAAAATCCTCCCACATCCTGGGACTACAACTCACAAGATTCAGAAGAAAGAACAGCCACAGCCACAAAGGAGGACAACAGCAAGGATGTGGAGGTGAACGACGGAGAACAAGTCCAGCAAGAGAGGAGAGCCAGAGGAAGAACTGGACACTGGTCACAGGAGGAATAACACAACTCAAGAATGTGACTACAACCCCATGAGAAACCAGAGAGAAAACAAACCAGCAAATGAAGACAGAGACTCCAAAGAGGAAACAATGGAAGAAAGTGGCCGGAGCCAGTGCAAGATTTGTCAGCAAATGCGAAATTGGGAAGAGGCGTGCCCTCGAGCAAACCTTCGACAGGATTGGAAGGAGAAGCCTCCCGAATAGCTTCAGAGGAAGTAGCGGCGAGTCCGTCGGCTAGGACTGATCACCCTACCAGTACTCGTCGCTCAACAAGCTTCCACCGCGCTGAGCGATGGTGGAGCTTCCGTCACATTGACATAAGCTATGCACAAGAACATCGGGAGCCTTCATTGGACAGTGGCCAACTTCTCAGTGTGCACCTGCCCCCCCCATTCATGTAAGAGGAGTAGAAGTAAGTTTGACTATGGGAAGGGGGGTTGAAGAATTCTTTTGTGTTTGTATAATTCCAGAGGCTCAGCAAGACTTGACTATAGGCGTATTGTTTCGGAGGACATGAAGACGAAACAAAGGTACGAAGCCCAGGTAGACCACCGAAGAGGACAGTCACTGAATGAAACAGTAACCATCCAAGTAAAGGGAGTAGACAGTAAAGTGCGAGGGTGACTCTGGTAGAGGCAATCCCGCACGAAACACTAAAGGTGGCCGCCGTGATTCTGACGAGTGAAGTCAGAGACCCGGGGACGTAGTTCCCTGGGACGTCTACTCTACGCTGCAATGAATGTGCAGTGAAGCTCGGGGAAACTTAAAAAATGTTACCGAGCAGGATCCCACAGAGGAAGATGAGGTTACTGATGATCAATCAGGATGACGAAGAATACCTTGGCGAAAAAAGAGACGTCGTGGGCATAGTGACGGAGGCAGAGCTAATTGGGAGGGTAGTCGACGCTCACCCCAAATTGGAACGAATGTCACGGTGAAAGGAAGTCAAGCATTGAAGAAGGACTTCGAAGAACGAGTGACAAGCCTCAAGTCCCATGTCCTTGGTTGGAAATCCTTTTCCGACAAAGAAAGGAAAATCGTCGAAGAGTGGCTAAGGGATTATTCAGATGTCTTCTTACTGGGTGGCGAGCCCTTGGGTTATGATAACCTGATGCCAATGAAGTTGGAAACCCAGGACCATCCTCCCATCTTTAGGCGACCCTACAGGGTACCTATTACACACGAGGAGGAGGTAAAGCGACAAATAGCAGAAATGCTGGATCAAGGAGTGATACAGCATAGCCGTTCCACCTGGTCGTTTCCATTGGTAATCGTGAAAAATGGGGAATATGGGTTCCCCTGGACGTCTATTCTCCGCTGCATAGGATATGCAGTGAGGCTCGAGGATACTTGGAGAAGTTGTCGAGCAGAATTCCAAAGGGAAGTTAAATGATATGGGAATAGACAGTGGAAAATTGGGGATATGAGTTCCCCTGGACGTCTATTCTCCACTGCATGGGATATGCGGTGAGGCTCGAGGATACTTGGAAAAGTTGTCGAGCAGAATCCCCAAAGAAGTTAAAGGAAAAGGGAATAGACGAAGAAGAAAATTTGGGGTATGGTTTCCCCTGGACGTTTACTCTACGCTGCAATGAATGTGCAGTGAGGCTCAGCGTGGTTTGCAAGTATCACAGAGCGGGAAATCTCAACGGGAAGTTAACCCTTTCCAAGGAGGCGGTAAAGTATCTTGAGAAATAAAGGTGACGACTAAAGAGTATTACCTGAAATAAGATGACATCGGCATGGTGGTTGAGGCAACGAGAACGGGGAGGTTCGTCGGAACAGCCGTTTGATTCCTCGCCCGAAACGAAAAAATGGAACAAGTGTCACGGTGAGAAAGAGCAAATTTCCACAAGTGACTAAGAAGAGATTGAAAACACCTCAAGACGCATGTTCACCGATGTCCGTCGCTCTCAAAGGGAAGAAGACCGACGAGGGAAAGAAAAGATTAACTACTACCGTCACCGGTAGAGTACCAGGACCAAGTGATCACTAGGAACGAAGAGTGACCACAGGAATCCAAAGGGGAAGCGATTGAAGAAAAGAAGCGTAGGGCCCTGAGGCTTTGTGTAGACTATAGACCTTGGGACGTCAATGGCAGCAAGGAAAAAATAAGTACCCATCATTGAGGATGACTAAATAAGTACCCATCATTGAGGAAACCTTGGCCAAGTTGCACGGGACTCATTACTTCTCGAGCAGGGATTTACGCTCGGGAGAATGGCAGTTGGCCATTCACGACGATAGCATCTCGAAAACTGCCTTCCCCACGGGAAGCGGTCATTTCGAGTTCAGGGTGGTCCCGTTTGGATTGTCCAATAGTCCACCAGTGTTCCAAAGAGTAATGAATTTTTTTGCCGAAGCAATTGGACAAGGAAGTACAGATTACTTAGATGACCTCATTGTCCTTGGAAGGTTTTAGAAGGACATGACGAGAGGGTACAACGAGCCTTGGATAGCCTACGCACCACCAGCTTAAAGGTAAAGTTGGAAAAATGACAGTTATTACAGTCCCAGGTGGGGTAATTAGGCCATGTGGTCACCAGGAACGGGGTGAAGCCCCAACAATCCAAAGAAGAGGCCAACCAACAGAAAGGAATTGAAGCAATGTTATATTTGGGCAGAGAGTCATCGTCCGTTCTGACCATAAGCCGTTGAAGTGGCTTCTGAGGGAAGGACACCGAGAGCCCAAATGGAAGACTAGAGCGTTCGGTTATGACATTGCAAGACTGCGACGTTCTCATCGAGTACGTGAAAGGCAAACTCAACAGAGTGGCCGATTGGTTGTCCCGCCCGCCTGGAGTGACGAAGGAGTTTGTGAACGCAATATCCGAACAAAGCGATCATTGATCGCAAGGTAATCGGCAAACAACAGTAGAAGGACGTTGAAAAAGCGGCAATTCGAGCAGCCATCGAAGAAGGAAAGGCTTTCAGCTGGTCCGTAACCAAGCCCATCCAGCCGTCGAGAGTCAAACTAGTGAGGAACCTGCTGGTTTACATCGATGCGAAGGAAGAGAGGTCATCGTAGTTCCTAAAAAGTTGAGAGAGCAGCTCATTTGGAAAGCCCACACTGACGTCGGGAGCATGCATCCGGGAGCTGCCGGAACTACAGAAATCCTACGGGACCTTTATTTTGGCCAGGTATGGTTCAACAGGTACAGCAGGTAGTCCAAGCGTGCGACACGTGCGCGCGGAACAAATGGACGCGGAAAGTGACTGTGGAAACAATGCCTTGTGTGCGAGGCCACAGTCCTTGGGAACTTCTGCACGTGGACTTAGTTGGTCCCCTTCCTCCGACCGTGGAAGGCAGCCATTATATCCTCACGTGTGTGGATAGTTTCAGCAAATTCACCATACTGGCAGCAATAAAGGACAAGACGGCCCGGGAGGTGGCGGACAAGTGCCATCGTTTGATACGGTGCAAACTGGGTGCCCCTTCAGCAGTAGTATCCGACCAAGGCAAGGAGTTCTGGAACTCTACCTTGCAGGAGCTCTTCAGGGTTTGGGAAGTACGACACCAAAGGACCGCCGCATACCAGCCCCAAAGCAACGGGGAGGTCGAACGTCGGAATAAAGAGTTATGCATCAAACTCTGCATACTTTGTAAAGAAACGGGACGAGACTGGGATAAAATCCTCGACACCGGGAATTGTCCTTGAACATCAGAGTGCATCGAGCCACGGGGTATTCTCCATTCTTCTTGATGTACGGGCGAGCCCCCAACGTACCTTCAAAGCTATTTCGCATGCCACAGGAGGCGTGCGGGAGCCCGTACAACCCAGAGGAATACGCCGAAGACCGAAAGAGGAGTCAGAGAAATCTACCGCCGAGTGGAAGAGTTCATGCGGAGATACGAGAAGGCTAACGGAATCAAGGAATTGAAGCCGTTCGAAGAGAAGGCGCCCCATGGCTTGGTGTACATTGATTACCCGCGACCGGGCAGAGGCAAGTTGGAGCCCCGGTACGAGGGTCCATACATCATCAGGAACAGAAGACTCCAGTAACTTATCTCCTGCGTCACATGATCACTGGACATGAGATAGTGATCCATCGAGACCGCATCCGCCGCAGCATCGATGCCCCATGGGACGTTGAGCGACAAGGCGGGGCGGACGACGCAGGGGATGAGATGGGGGAAGGGCCACGCCCCTCCTCTCGGGAGCTTCGCCCTCGACACCGGAGAAACATCAACACGGGGAAGTGAACCGGAAGGCGCCTCCCGCCCCCTGGCAGGACCGAGCGGCGGAACGAGGACCGCCGGGCGCTTCCGAACTACTTCCTCACGGAGAGCTTCGCCCAGGACAGGGAGAAACATCAACACGGGGAAGTGAACCGGAAGGCGCCTCCCGCCCCCTGGCAGGACCGAGCGGCGGAACGAGGACCGCCGGGCGCTTCCGAACTACTTCCTCGCGGAGAGCTTCGCCCAGGACAGGGAGAAACATCGACTAGGGGAGGTGAACCGGAGGGCGCTTCTTGCCCTGGCAGGACCGAGTGGCGGAATGGGATCCGCCGGGCGCCTCCGAGCTACTTCCTCCCCGAGAGCTTCGCCCAGGGAACGGAGGAACATCGACCCGTGGAGGTGAACCGGAGTGCACCTCCTGCCCCTGGCAGGACCGAGTGGCGAGCAGGAGCCGCCAGGTGCTTCCGAACTACCTCCTCGCGGGGACCTTATGGGAATAGGGTCCCCCGGAGAAAGCAGACAGGCTGCTTTCCCAGGGCCACCGTTTGAGCGTCAGTATGCTCTTAGGCCCCGACCTCGAGTACACTACGAGGAACCCGAGGTTACTAAAATTAAGTGTGTCAGTGTTGGTGTCCCAATAAAGGGGACAAATAAAATCTATCAGTGATAGTGTCCCAATCAAGGGGACAAGTAAATGGAAAGTTTTTGTGAATAAAGTGATAATACCCGACCCTAGTTAAGAAAGTTTGCATCGGAGTGCAAAATTAAAGGAGGGGAGGGATGTCGTAACCATGCAATTGGCATGCAGAAATGTTAGTTTTAAGATTTTTATTTTATTCGCAAAAAGCCAAGCGTTTTGGGTTATGAATATTCATAAAGGCATAAGTTAAAGATGTTTTCAAAATAGAACGGTCATTTATTTAAGTGGTTCTCAGGGAAAGAGGAGACCCAAAACCGCTTGGCCGCGGAGGTTGACAACTAAAGTTCCAGATGTACACATGGTTAGTTTCGCTTTCAAATGAGGTTGTGACTTATATAACGCAGACTCGAAGACGCCAATAAAGTTGAACCACAAGGGGGTCATAAACTTTGGGCTTCGAATCTGTTAACGGTCTTTAAATGTATTTCGTGGGAAGAAGGAGGGGTCTATACTCGGAAATCAGGTCCAGCTCCAATCAGGGGGCCCAGGATCCTGGGAAACGAAGTGAAGACGCCTTCTTTCTCTCTTGTATGGGTAATAGCCTTCTGGAGGGACGATCTTAGGAAAATAAATGATTTGATAGGTTTGCAGAATATTGGAAGGCGGGGTCCTTCAAATTTGTAAAGTAAATTCAAAATTGATAAGTCAGTTGTAGTCGTTCCTCCTTGAAGTTAACTGTGGTTAAACAAACACCCTGTAGACTTGTGGCGTAATAAACTTTAAAACGGAAAGTGTACCATGTCATTAGCTTACGCGGAAATCGGCGCGTAAAAGTAAGAAAACTTAAAACTGAAAGAATCAATTGTCACTAAAGTAAAAAAATTAAGAACTTATAGTTCATGAAATTCGTTTACGCGGAAATTTGAGAATATTCACTTGAAGGTTAGCGACCTTAACCGAGAATTTGATTGTAACTTAATTAATGTTAACCAACGGACCAAGAGTTTTGTGAACGGTCTCTTAAGTAAATTTAGCTCCACTTAAATAAGAAATAGGGTACGTCTGGGCCCTAATTTCCTGAATCCGTCCATTTGGGTTCAGAAAGAAGTCCCGGTAGTTAACATTGTAGAGTTTGCAAGTTTGTAGCGGCCGTAAATCTACGGTCCGTACGCAGCACAAGTGGGAGTAAGTTTGTCTCCTGCAGAGTAAGTAACTTTAGTCTTTGAATATCTGGGTCGAATTCCGACCACTTCATTTATTGTTATGTATTTTTTTGTTGCACTAAAAACATAAAACCCCTCTATCTATAAATTATTGAAATTCCGATAACTGTTAATCTTTTCTTTAGATTTATCATTGTGATCAATTTAACGATTTAAATTCAATCACTGTGAACTTTGTCTTTGACGTTAAGATTATTGTATTGTCTGAAATTTTATAGATGTAATACAGAATAAAATATTAAATGCATGTACTGTGTCAAGTAACATTTAATAAAATTTATAAGAGGGCGTGTGTTGTTTTAAATACCTTGTGATAGACCCCTCTTGTTAGCTGGGGAAAATTAACGTTCCAAGTAGGCTTGTGGAAAGCCGAAGGAACCTAGCCTATCAATTTAAAGGGCCATCCGTCTTGGGTAGGCCGAATAATCCTGAACGAAATAAGAGATAAACTCACCGGGTACGCCCAACTTAAAGGGTGCCCGTGAAGTAAATTAAAAGTCAGAGAACGGGCGTTCAATACCATAAATAAATATACGGATTGGGCGCGTACGTCAATATATATATATATATATATATATATATATATATATATATATATAATCCACCATACGCTTTTTACACATGTATTTAAAACGTAAAACTTAATAACTAGCCATTCATATTTACACAATTCAAGTCTAAAGACATTATATTCAGGGTGTTTATAAAGTTCCTATCTATTTCAGTGAAAACGTAGCAAAAAGGGTAAAATTCAATAACAGTATAATAGAAGGCATACATTTAATGAATACTTAAGCATATGATTCTGCATGAGCACCATCAGTATCTCTACAGAGTTCGAATCTGTCAGCAGCATTACGGAACACATTTTGGAGCATGACAGGGGTTATTTTTGTAACTGCTGTCACGATACGAGCACGTAAATCTTGCAGATCTGTAACCCTCGTTTGATAGACGTTTGATAAAACCCCATGCAAAGAAATCCAAGGACATTAGGTCAGGACATCGAGCCGCCCAGGGCCTGTTGCCTCCACGTCCGATCCACCGATTTGGAAATCGTTCATTTAGGTACTCCCGAACAATGCGTAATGACAAGGTGCCCCATCTTGTTGAAAGACGACGGTGTTTAAAATGCCATCTGAATGAAACTGGGACATATACGTGCTCGTATCGTAACAGCAGTTACAAAAATAACCCCTGTCATGCTCCAAAATGTGTTCCGCAATGATGCTGACAGATCCGAACTCTGTAGAGATAATGATGGTGCTAAAGTAGAATCATATGCTTAAGTATTCATTAAATGTATGCCTTCTATTATATTATTGAATTTTACCCATTTTTCTACGTTTTCACTGAAATAGGGAATTTATAAACACCCTGTATAATGTTATGATGTTTCAGACCAACAAAGACCCAAGGATCCACTCATGGCTGGTCTACCTAACTGTGGTTGTAGTTCTGTATTGCGCATGTCCTCCGTGGTGGCGGAGGGGACCTACAATTTTACGTGGGTTCTGAACCACAAAAACCTTAATTTTACTATCTTAAACTATACGCAATCTATCAACATATGCGTCTAATCAATTTTTAAAAATGTTTATAGATGTGCTACTACTTCTACCGGCAAACTGTTCCAGCTATTTACTATTCAATGCGTAAAAACGTTTTTGGCAACTGTTGTCTCGAACCTTCTACTTGTCAACTTACACCCATTATTTTTAGTCCTATTATATTGTGATATTTCAGAAAAGCAATTTTTATTTACGTTATCGAACCCATTCAGAATTTTAAAAACCTGGATTAGATCACCCCTTAGCCTCCTAGTCTCGAGTGTAGTCAATTTTAACTCCTTAAGCCTATCCTCGTACGACTTCGACTTAAGCGACGGAATCATCTTAGCTGCTCGTCTTTGGACTCTTTCGATTTTATCTATATCTTTGCGCATATGCGGATTCCAAAATTGGATAGCGTACTCCAAATGGGGTCTAACTAATGATTTATAAAGAGGAACAATAATATTGCTTGATTTGTACTCAAAATTCCTAGCTATAAAACCTAGTACCTTGTTCGCCTTATTGACCGCTGTTGCTCCTAAATCTTTTTCCTGTTCTACGCTTGCTAACTCCTTCCCGGGCATACTATACTCAAAATTACCATTATGCGAACCTATATGTAAAATTTTGCACTTATCGACGTTAAATCTCATTTGCCATGTGACTGACCAATCAACGATTTTGTTCATATCTTCCTGGATTTTACCTCTATCTTCAGCATTAATCGCCATGCCACCCAACTTCGTGTCAGCCACAAACTTTGAAACTGTATTGACTAGGCCGACATCTAAATCGTTAATATATATAAGAAAAAGCAAGGGGCCCAATACAGAACCCTGAGGAACGTCGCTCGCTACATTAACCCAACACGACTCCGCTCCATTAACGACCACCCTCTGTTTCCTACCTCGCAACCACTCTTCTCTCCAATTTATTACTACACCCCTGATTCCAGGAGCCTTAATTTTTTCAACGAGTCTTTTGTGCGGTACGATGTCAAACGCTTTTTGAAAATCTAAATACACTACATCTATTTTACAATCTCAATATGCTTTAAGCTGGAGTACCCCTGTAGTAGCAAAGAAAATAAAAACTACAGCATTTTTTGATAGAGAAGAAAATGACCAAGACAGACCATTATTGGAAGATATACAAATAACCACTAGAGATATACAACAGGCAATAACAGAGCTACCGGAGAGTTCAGCCCCTGGTCCAGATGGAATTGGAGCCAAGATTCTTAAGGAATGCAAACATACTTATCTCTGCCTTTGAAAATCCTGTGGAGATCCTCACTAGACACCAGTAGAATACCACCAATCATGAAACAAGCAAATATTACCCCAATCTATAAAGGAGGCAAAAGAAGGGAAGCCAAGAACTATAGACCCATATCTTTGACTTCCCATATTATTAAAATATTTGAGAAAGTCTTGAAAAGGCACATTGTCAGTTTTATAGAAAATGAACATCTCTTAGAAGACTTTCAACATGGCTTCAGACACAAGAGATCCTGCCTTACTGAACTTATAGACCATTGCAATACAATCCTACAATACTTGGGAGAAAACCACAATGTTGATGTCATCTCTCTAGACTTTGCAGAAGCTTTTGACAAGGTTGACCATGGTATATTATTCCATAAACTAAAAGAACTTGGTATTTGTGGAAAAGTAGGAAAATGGATCCATGCCTTTCTCTCTGACAGAAAACAAATAACAACTGTAAATGGAGCAAGATCTATAGAAAAAGAAGTGATTAGTGGAGTGCCGCAAGGCACAGTACTAGGACCAATTCTATTCATTATAATGCTAAACAATATAAACTGTAACCTAGGAAGCTCTCTCCTGTCATTCGCAGATGATACCAGAATACTAAGACCAATTACAGAAAAAGAAGACTGTGTAGAGCTACAAAAAGATCTACAAACTATATATGCATGGGCAGATGCAAACAATATGGCCTTCAATGAAGACAAATTTGAACTAATTAAGTACGGACCAAATAAATACCTGAAAGAACAATTCAACTACACTGGACCCACAGGAAAAGATATTGCACAAACTGATCATGTCAGGGATCTAGGGACTATATTATCTGAAGATGCAACATTCAACAGGCACATTGACAAAGTAACCTCATCATGCAAACAACTAATAGGATATATACTGAGGACATTCAGAACTAGGGACGGTATGACCATGCTTACCCTGTGGAAATCACTTGCCCTTCCACGCATTGACTACTGCTCTCAATTATGGTTTCCCCACAAACAGAATGAATTGCAAAAAATTGAGGGCCTACAAAGAACCTTTACCTCGTATATTAAACAACCTGATGGGCAACAGGTGAGTAAAAACAAATTAAACTACTGGGATAGGCTTAGAGGCCTCAACCTTTATTCCATAGAGAGAAGGTTTGAGAGATACATCCTAATCTACACCTGGAAAATTCTAGAAGGGCTTTTAGTTGCCCCCAATACTGAACCAATTGTGCCCACCTTAACAAGAACTGGCAGAATGTGTAAAAAATATCACCTCCCACCAAACAGTCTGAGAAGGATTCAAACCCTTCAATATAATAGTATCTCTAGGCAGGGTTCTCGCCTGTTTAACTCCTTGCCTCAGTACCTTAGAGATATAAGTGCAGTCCCAGTAGATACTTTTAAAAAACACTTGGACATGTTTTTAGCCAACATACCCGACCAACCCACAGTGTCAGGGTATTCCTCTGCCAGACCAGCCCCCACAAATTCAATAGGGGACCAAATCGTATGGCAGGAGCAAGAGAAAAGAAGGGTGGCGACCCCGTCGTGGCCCCGCCTCAGGAGGCGCTGAGTGGACTTCGTGGGAGCAGCGCACCCCTGAGGCAGAAGCGCTTTAAGGTAAATTTAAGGTAAATTTAAGTTATCGGCCGACGGCTATCGTAAACTATAACCACGCTTTGAAAAAAAATCTAAAAGATTAGTTAAGCAAGATTTGTTTCGACTAAAACCGTGCTGCGTATTTCTAATCAAGTTATGCAATTCCAAGTGTTCGACTATACGATCCCTAATTATTGATTCCAGTAGCTTACCTACAACAGACGTTAAACTGATTGGCCTATAATTTCCCGCCGTACCTATATCGCCTTTCTTAAAAATAGGTGTTACATTTGCTAACCTGAAATTATCTGGTACGCACCCCTCAGAAATAGACACATTAAAAATCTTTGTTAGCGGCAGAATAATGCTTTCTTTTAATTCGTTTAGTTGTATGGGATATATGGAATCCGGCCCCGGTGATTTACGCATTTTCATTTTATCAATATAGCGCATTACCTCCCTTTCACTAACCACAATATTATCTAAAGTATTACCATTGTCAAAAGGTATTATGTCTATGACCGTAGGTATATTCGTTACATCTTCTATCGTAAAAACTGACGTAAAAAATTCGTTTAGCAGGGTAGCCATTTGCTTATTTTCAGGAACTAGCTCTCCGTCAGGCTTTTTTAACAGCCCCAAGACACTCTTTACTGGATTCTTATTGTTGACGTATTGAAAGAATCACTTGGGGTTTTCTTTGCCGTCATCAGTTATGGAGATTTTAAAATCACGCTTCAACTTTTTTTATTACGGTTTCCGCTTCACGCCTTAGAGATATGTAGTTGTTTCGTAACCACAAATTGTCTTTATCGCACTTATGTAGCCTATAAGCCCTATCTCTACTCCTTATAATATCTCTACTCTAGAAGTAAACCACAAGGGCTTGTTATTTACTTTCGCAAGCTTAATTTTGTACGGTACACATTCCTCATTTATAGCCCTAAATACTGTTTCAAACGATTCCCATATTAGTTTTGCGTTGGAGATCCCCATTACGTTTTCCCAATTGACGTGTGACAATTCATTTCGAAATTTACAAAAGTCTGCGTGCTGGAAGTTTGGAATTTTAGTCGAGTTAGCTGGTTTCGAGTGACTTAGTGAGAGGACAAACTCTACCATATTGTGATCGCTATTGCTTAACGGTTCTATTACTTGAGGATCACTGATTAGCCTATCATCCATAGTTATTACTAAATCTAAAATACTGTCCAACCTCGCAGGTTCCCCAACCTTTTGAATAAGACAGCTATCCTCGAGAAAATTAACTAAACGATTACCTTCCGCGTCTCCCTGCATTGTATCGTAATTCACGTTGGCGCAATTAAAGTCACCCATAACTAAAGCCTGCTCACTACCTATTATTCTCTTTAGTTCACGATATAACGCTTCGTCCGTATCAGCTGTTTGATTAGGGGGCCTATATATAACCGCAACAAGAAGTTTGAAATCGTTCAATTTAAGTTCTGGTATAGTCGAATCTATCGGTTCTGGAATTGTGTGCTTTACTTCTATAACGTTCGCAATATTATCTTTGATATACAACATAACACCGTCTCCTCGCCTACCTATTCTCTTTTTAACAAAATATCTATAACCTCTAATTTGATACTCCCCTAACAAAGTCACGTGTTTCAGTGCTAAGCCACGATTCATTTATCGCAATTATATCATAGCCTATACAATAGGGTGGATCGATTTTACATTTTTTTCGATTTCCATATTCTAATAGAGACAAACACTTGCGCATGCATGAGAAAATAGCCTCTGCAAAATCTTAGCTTAATAGGTAATCATCTTCTGCCCCCGGCAGAGCGATGAAAATCATATTTTAGTAGTCAAAAACGTATTTTTAAACCCTAGCCTAGAGTCATAAAATTTTGCGTGTGTGTTATTTCATGCCTAAGCAACGATATAAATGCTATGGGAAATATATAAATGCATTATTTAAGACAAAGAGCCGATCTGAAAATATGTATATTATACACACATTTTCAGATCGGCTCTTTGTCTTAAATAATGCATTTATATATTTCCCATAGCATTTATATCGTTGCTTAGGCATGAAATAACACACACGCAAAATTTTATGACTCTAGGCTAGGGTTTAAAAATACGTTTTTGACTACTAAAATATGATTTTCATCGCTCTGCCGGGGGCAGAAGATGATTACCTATTAAGCTAAGATTTTGCAGAGGCTATTTTCTCATGCATGCGCAAGTGTTTGTCTCTATTAGAATATGGAAATCGAAAAAAATGTAAAATCGATCCACCCTACAAGTATACAAGCAATTAAAGAAAAAAAATTCATTTATTTTATATCGTAGGCTACGAGCATTTAAAGATAGAACCATTAAATTGTTTGTAACTGCGATACCTTCGCGCGTGCAAGGAAATTTTAAGGAAATTACGCCGGGACCGTTCGAGTTACGGCAGCCTGAAAAGAAGAAATGGTATTATGAAATAGTCTTCCTAAACGCGCATCTCCAACGTCATTAAGGTGAAGTCCATCTCCAAGGAACAAGTCCTTCCTGCCGTAGAAACTGTTCCAAAAATTCGCAAAATGCACTCCTTCCTGTTGACAAAGTGACTTTAGATTATTGTTGATATAGGTCGCCTTGCTGTAGAACTCGTTACATTGGATAATTCGAGGAAGTATACCTGTTAAAAACAATCTTATTAGTTTTTTCCTTTAGTCGCTCTAGTAAGTCCTTGTACCAAGCCAGCAGCTCTTCCCATCTAGAATTTAAAATGTTATTAGTACCGACGTGAATAACATACGTTGTGTCCTCAAAGGTTCCGTCTGTAAAAAAATCAACACTATTAGTTATATCCTCCACCCTTGCACCAGGGTAGCAGTAACGGCGCCTACAACGGCGCCTACGACGGGGGTCCTCTCGTAGAATTCCTCGAGCTGCCCTCGAAAAATGGAATCACCAACGAGTCGTATTTCAGGTTCATCTACGTCTTCGAATACTAAAACAGAAAACTTGTTGTTCGTTAATACCAGTAGACAAGTCTTAGGTTGTCTCATTGGGGCCCCATTACGCACTTGTACGAAGGGTCGGGAACTAGGGGAAGAGAGAGGGCTATTAGTATTATTTATATCATTAGTAGAAACTGAAGCAGAAGGGGCCGTGACTGAAGAATAACTCCTCTCAAAGACGCAAGGGATTCTAACTTTGCCGTCAGGAGCACCACCCTTTCTTCAAGCCTCACTCTGGCCTCCGTCTCACGCTCTAGCTCGTGCCCCAGCAATTCCATGTTTGAGCACCACCTGCAAACTGAATGATCATTATTATTAGCCAAAATAAACGCGTAAGCGGCAAACTTTCCTTTACGGCGACTGCAAGTACTTGACGGGGGTGCCATGCTATTAACTAATTAAAAAACGAGCGTTTGAAAATTAATATCGAGTTAATAACAGTAATCTAATAACGACGTACGTCTTCTAGAATAAGTAAGGAGCAATTAATAAATAAAACGTAGGTCTACCGCGTGCTTATTGTGACGTCACCAGAAGAAGCCCGAAAAAATGTTCTTCAAACGCAGAAACATGTTCCTGTAACCCAAATTTATACTCAATGAATATATACTTAATTAAGCTACCGACGAAGGTTCTGGAAAAGAAAAAGTATTAATAAAGATGGATTAAAAAAACAAACTTCTGTCCACAATTTGGCCGACTTTTTTCCTTTTCTCCTTTTTTTTGCCCCACGGACGGTGACCACACCATTCCTGATGATCTTCAACAGGGCAAAATCAACCTTATTAGACCACGTTTTGGAATTTTACCCTCTCGAAGGAAAACAAATAAGGCAAGCAACGTGCACTCGCTTTGGTTTAATCAAATAATACAGTAATAAATAAAGTCAATAAATAAAATATATTCGTTTATGAATAATTAATAACCGGAGGTAATTTAGTTAAGAAAGCACCAAACACTTATTTTTTTTTAGACACTTCGAATAAAATCACTTATTCAATTGGTAATACTGGACACTCGATAGAACACGTTTGTTCACAAGGAAAGACACATCACTTCTGATAATTATAAGGAGATTGTAGGCGTCATTCAACCAGAGGACAGGGAGTTTTTAAATCCCGTTTCTGCCAGCACTGTGTTCCTTACCTGATCTCTTTCCATCTCTCATCTACCTATGAATAATTCAGCATACTCTCAAGCACACGCTTCTCTAGCTATTCCTCACTACACATACATGCATACATGCATCTTGCACAGTACACAACCATTCTAAAAAAAAGTATAGTTTTCAGCAGCCTCGGAGTTTCGCACTTGGCCCCTCCTTCCTGCATCATATACTGTATATATATATATATATATATATATATATATATATATATATATATATATCGAGGCATTTTGTTTAACAAGCATATATATGCAAGCAGGAACATTTTAACAAGATTAAAATTAGTCAATTGTTCCTGAATATTATTCTTTATAGCTCCTCCTAGTATCTTACCTACCAACAATGTTAAGCTAATGTTGTTGTACTTTCCCGCATCCTTTCTGTAAATGGGCACAACATCTACTCAGCTAGCTCTGCATAATTAATCATTTCAAGTAATAAATTACATCTTTCAGGAAACCATCCAGATAATTAAATTCGCTAATATTTCACTGTTCACTACAACAGTTGGTAGGACACTTCAAAAGCCATCCTTGTGATAAAAATGTTTACAAAAAAAGTATTTATATATTTCTACCAAAGTGGAGGACTTTGTAACTAGGATGACTAGAGCATACTTTTGGGCCATTTTCACGTTTAGGCATTTTAGGTAGTATTGTAAGAGCAGAAACTGTAATACTTATTTTGTAAATAATTTTAGTTTAGAAAACATTTAATTATATGTATTATATATTTAGTGAAGTAGTGGTAGGAGTTCTGGCTTTCTGAGAAGATTTTGACTCCAGCCACAGGTTCGAGCAAACACCTCATCTGTCTAGGTGTTGTTACTGAAAATCTAGCTCATTTCAAGTACCATATCAGTATTAGGCCTACAGTACAATAAAATGTTGCTACGCAGCTTCATTTTCTTATTGTTGCTAAACCTTAATACGGAAACAAAAGGAAAAAAAGATTGAAAGAAAGTCAAGTTCCGTTTGTCCGTTTTCTCATTGTATCAGTTGCTCGGAGACACTAGCACAAGTTTTTAATTTGGGATGTATTGTTGAAGGAAAACACACACACACAAACACACACACACACAGGATTTCTTTGCAGGTTATTCAGAGTGTAAGGCTGTAGGTTTGTATCTAATGTTTTAATAACTATGCATTCTCGTGAGACTAGAAGTAGAATCATTAGGTTTAACTGGATTTAGCCAGTATTTTGGTATCTGGACTTATGACAATTTATCCTATGCAAGCATATTTTAGATATTAGTAAACACATTTAACATGGAAAAAAAATGTAATGTGATTATGAGTAAGAGTCTTTTTGCATTACTATAATCTTACGACCATATTTAAGATTTTGTGCAGAGATTGCATATTTCAATTATTATTATTATCATTATTATTATTATCATTAAGATCATAAAACTAAAACATAATGTTTCCCGAAATTAAAGTATTGAATCTCTCTATTCAAGATCGCTGTGGGGACTAAACCAAAGCACACTTGAGGTGTTTTACGTGTAATACTTATTGAATAGTGAAGAGAATCTAACTTGAACCTTTACGTATAATGTTAACTGGAAATTATTACTTAGCGAGGAGAACTTGTGAATTGCGTTTATCACAGATTCACGACCAAAATGTTCTAAATCTTAAGAATTGTAATCTTTCGGAACTAATGTGAAACTTTATGCTATTTTGGAGCTAATGAGACATTATTAATTTATAAATAAATAATGTATCACAGGAAACAAATTAGTATTTGTTTGTGGTGTATTACAATAATAATAATAATAATAATAATATTAATGACAATATTAATGATAATAACAATAACTATACTGGCTTAATAACCAATACATTAAATTGCCAATAAACATATATTGTGATTATAATTATGACTATGTATGATCTGTAACAATACCGTATCTCCCCCAGTTTACTAGCCTATAGATTAGTCAAATTAAAATCTTGTTAACATAGTTTATATGCATGAGGATAATTCTTTTCTCAGAAAACCATCATCATATTTCGTCGTATTAATGCATCGTACTTTATCATTTTTTTTACGATTCTGATGAAATATACGATGGACAAATGAGTTTCATTCTCTTGATTATATGTTTTCGACGTGTTAATTCCAAATAGCCTTATTGAAATTCGCCTACCAGGATATATATATATATATATATAGGGTGATCGAAAAGTCACTCCGCAACTATGACTCTATAAGACAAAAATGCAATCATACAAGAAGTTAGATATTTTAATGAAAATTGTACGATATCGTACACTTCCAGCACTTACTCTAAACAGGTAACAATGATATGTCATTACATTTATAGAATTCTTATATCTCCTTATGTAAAATTTCAATAAAGTAAATATCTTATTACTACTGCGGAGAGACTTTTCGATCACCCATATATAATATATATTGCAATCCACAAGGAAAAAGAAAAATGATACTACTATGCTACGACGGACTGCTGATCAGAAGGCCGTGAGATCCAGTCCAGGCGAGGAGTTTGTAATTTCAGAGACCCGTGGTGGAATGTGGTCGCATTTCACGTTAAACTGTAGGCCTAAAGTGGTACGACAAGTTTGATCTTCATCAGAATGAACATTTCGATCGGTAGAATAACATATAACTAAGATCACCAGCCAAAGCCTACATATGAATATATATATATATATATATATATATATATATAATCATGCGGGTTGCTTCTACAGAGCTTCAATTTAATATTTAGGAGAAATCCAATGACAAGGAGAAATGTAAATGCCATGAAAAGTCTTCTTTATTGCGCAACGTTTCGAGCAATACGCTCATCTTCAGGCTGTTTAATAACAATGTGAAATTAAAATCAATATTGAATGAAAAACAAAACAGAAAATTTCTATAACCTATTCGTAAAGACAAATTTTAAAAGACTGAGAAAAGAGGGTTAAATTCTAAGTTATACAGATTTACATATAAAATTAAGAAGTTATTTTTAAATACATGTAGTAAATGTGAAATTAATACACTGGAAAAATTACCAATAGTACACTGGAACAATGGAGCTATCTACCTTACACTGCGGTATCCGAGGCTGACTAATTTGAGCAGAGGCAAAGAACGGGAAACACGAAGGATGGCGAGGGCGATTGGGGAAGGAGGGATTATAAGGAATTGGGGAAGGAGGAGGGATCATAGCAAATTGAGAGGGACGGCCGATGAGTCAACATTCAGACTAGGGGACAATGCTTTAATGAAAAGGGATTCTAAAATTCTTAGTGAGTTGGGACAAGTATTACAACCAAGAATTTTAAAATTGTCTAAAGTGACATCAATTTTGCATTTAATGCTGTGTTCACGAATACTCGAGGCTTCCTTAGTTTTTAAAATTTTACCTGTTCGGCCACTTATTCCCATATGCGAATAAAATCTAGCCCTGAGAGAGCGAACAGTGCTGCCGATGTAATTCCCAAGGAGACACCTGGGGCAGGTAAATAAATATACAACACCGCTACGCAACGAGTTGTTCGCATCTGGTGCTAATCTTGCTCAATTATACTGTCTGCCTAAAATCCATAAAGCTGGAACACCTCTCCGTCCTATTTTAGCTTCGTATAACTTACCCACCTTTCAATTGGCAAAATTTGTTGTTCGTCTCCTGTCCCCCTTTGCGAAAAATGCTTACACTATAAATAACTCGTTTGAATTCCAATAAGACCTCCTGGGTAAAAACTTCGATTCAAAAAAGTTTTTTGTCAGTTTTGATGTAAAGTCACTTTTCACAAATGTACCTGTATCTGAAACTATTGCCATTATTTAGATAGGGTTTTTAGCTCAGTTGATAATTTTCATGGTTTTTTCATTGTCTCATTTGAAGGAACTTTTAGAATTGGTCTTCAAACAATGCTATTTCACTTTCAACAATAAGGTTTACCAACAAATTGATGGGGTAGGGATGGGATCACCAGTCGGACCGTTAGCAGCTGACTTTTTTATGACTCATTTAGAAAGTGTAATTTTTAGACAATCTCCCACTCATCTCAAGCCAATTTTCTATCGACGCTTCGTTGATGATTCGATAGCAGTCTTTGATAATGCGGTACAAGCGCAACAATTCTTTAACTTCCTAAATTCTTTGCACCCCAATATAACGTATACAATGGAAACTGAGCAAAATGGCTCCCTCCCCTTCTTAGATCTTTTAATTTCGAAAAACGGTGATTCTATTACTACATCAGTTTACAGGAAACCCACTTTCACTGGTTTGGGCATGAATTTTTTTAGTTTTACTGATTTCAACTATAAGATGTCTTGTATTAAAACTCTCCTGTTCAGAGGATATAATTTGACCTCTAATTTTACCTTACTTAATGATGAATTTAATAATCTAAGATCATACTTTACTAATAATAGTTTTCCTGTTCAATATGTAGACAAACTAATTAGATCCTTCTTAAATAATGTTTATAGCCCTCAACTTCCATGTATTACAGTGCCGAAGGATATAAAATATTTCTTGGTACCTGAAATGGGTCCTTTGAATAAGGAATTTAAGCTTAAATTTACAAAATTGTTAAGGAAATTTTTTTATCATACTGATTTCCGCATCATATTTATTAATAAAACGTCTTTAGGTAGCTTTTTCTCAGCGAAGGATCGAACCCCTGACTCGTTGCGTAGCGGTGTTGTATATTTATTTACCTGCCCCAGGTGTCTCCTTGGGAATTACATCGGCAGCACTGTTCGCTCTCTCAGGGCTAGATTTTATTCGCATATGGGAATAAGTGGCCGAACAGGTAAAATTTTAAAAACTAAGGAAGCCTCGAGTATTCGTGAACACAGCATTAAATGCAAAATTGATGTCACTTTAGACAATTTTAAAATTCTTGGTTGTAATACTTGTCCCAACTCACTAAGAATTTTAGAATCCCTTTTCATTAAAGCATTGTCCCCTAGTCTGAATGTTGACTCATCGGCCGTCCCTCTCAATTTGCTATGATCCCTCCTCCTTCCCCAATTCCTTATAATCCCTCCTTCCCCAATCGCCCTCGCCATCCTTCGTGTTTCCCGTTCTTTGCCTCTGCTCAAATTAGTCAGCCTCGGATACCGCAGTGTAAGGTAGATAGCTCCATTGTTCCAGTGTACTATTGGTAATTTTCTTCACAGTGTATTAATTTCACATTTACTACATGTATTTAAAAATAACTTCTTAATTTTTATATGTAAATCTGTTATAACTTAGAATTTAACCCTCTTTTCTCAGTCTTTTAAAATTTGTCTTTACGATAGGTTATAGAAATTTTCTGTTTTGTTTTTCATTCAATATTGATTTTAATTTCACATTGTTATTAAACAGCCTGAAGATGAGCGTATTGCTCGAAACGTTGCGCAATAAAGAAGACTTTTCATGGCATTTACATTTCTCCTTGTCATTGGATTTCTCCTAAATATATATATATATATATATATATATATATACATACAGGGTGTCCCATAAGTCCGGCATCATAGGAGAAATTCATATTTTTCTATTTCTACAAATCATAATTCATATTTTTCTTATGCTCGGGATGCCAATTTCCCGTCCACCATTCTGTTCAGTGACGAGGCTGTTTTTTATGGAAATGGTGAGGTAAATCGACAGAACACCCGCTACTGGTCTCAAAACAACCCTCACTGGTATACCTCTTCAAAGGAACAAGGTGCATCTCGGGTGATGGTATGGTGTGGCATTTGGAAGGATCGCATCATAGGTCCCCTCTTTTTCGATGAACATGTCACTGGAGGCACCTACCTACGTATGCTCAAGGAAGAAGCATTTCCCAGTGTCTTGAACGAAGAAGGAAATTTCCAACATGGTTCCAGCAAGACGGCGCTCCTGCACATTACAGCACCCAAGTAGGGAATACCTGTACCAACAATTCCTGGTCATTGGATAGGACGTCGAGGGCCTGTGGAATGGCCAGCTAGAAGCCCGGATCTCACGCCACTAGATTTTTATCTCTGGGGCCACTTGAAAGAGCTGGTATACGCAGAGAAAATTAGGAGTGTTGAACATTTGCGGCAGCGCATTATTGGGGCATGTAACACCATTACTCCCGACATCATTCACCGTGTGCTTGCTGACTGGGTATCACGTCTGAATTTGTGTATTCAAAACAATGGTGGACATATTGAACACGTTCTATAAATAAAAGCTTTTGTTTTGCCTTTTTTAATTATTTTTCCTATGATGCCGGACTTATGGGACACCCTGTATATATATATATATATATATATATATATATATATATATATATATATATATATATATAGATCTTAATTACTTTAGAATTGTATTTATACAACGCACACAGTTCAAACCTTCGTCATGGAAATTTCTTTTAAATGGTGGATATGGAAATACGAAAACCAAATTCACATATTTCCTCTTTTCAATAAAAAGTTAAAAACAAAGTCGCCGTGTTTGATTTTAAGGTCCACCCGCAAATTTCTTGAAAATGTGACATCATTCAAAACAATTGGTTCCTTATATACTGTAAGATGCTGATTTCAGAAGCTCAATTATTCAAGACCGATGTATTTTGTTAGAAGCAACTCGGTAAAGAAATTTAGATTATAAATAAAAGCAAAGCGTACTTATCTCAATTTATTCCACCATCACATTACAGCATGTAAGTAATTTCATACAAAATTTAAAGTTCTTAAGACCTCTACACTTATTTTAAGTTCACTATCCACCTAGGTTTTGAGAGAAGTTTCACGAATTTGACTTCGTTGGTTATGGATATGACGATTAAAATCTTGACAGCTTTGCTATTTTGTAAATTTACGGCCTCATTAGCTTTTTCCTCGATTATTTGTACATGTACATATGTATATATTGAATGTGTATATTTGTGTGTGTGTGTGTGTGTGTGTGTGTGCGCGCGCGCACGAACGCACACACACACACACACACACACAGGAAACAACCAAATGTATGGGGTTCCCACACCTAGGAATCACCCCAAACACAAGTTCGCCAAAAATGCACTGTAGGATTGAAAAGATGACTCTCTCAATACCAGTTCCTTTATTCGTTGAGTGTGCTCTAACCTTCTTAACTTGGATTTACTTCACCGGATTTAGTCAATTCTGTATGTTAAACAAAATATCACGACTGGCTAGGTATAACGGTGGTTTTACGGACTACTTCCAAGAAAGCAAAAGCTAATTGAATAACTTAACTAGTCAACTTTTCAAATTATCTTTACTACTTAATTTTCAAAATATGTGCTAACTTAACTTAAACTTTTTGGTAAGATCTCCAAATTAACTTAACTAGTTAATCTTGAAAGTTAATTGATCCAACCCTGATACCTGATGTTGAGAAAGCCGGTGTAATTAAATTTAGCGCGCCTATACAAGTGTGCAGAAGTAGTGCTTTACGAAGATAGTATTTTAATACACTGAGTTTTGGCAGTTCTTAAACTAAGCTGATAATACAGGACGAGTCAACACTATTTTAAGGAATTATTAAATTCTCAGAAAATTGTTTGAAAAGGTGTAATACAAGTTTTTCTAAATATTTAGCTACGAGGGGCGGTCAGAAAATAAGTTTACACGGCGTATAATTTCGTAACTATGTAAAGGACCTACATTGATTATGTTTGTATCAGGTGAATTCGTTAATCATTGTTGGCAACACTGCACGTCGATTCGGCTGCCATCTACCGTACATTGGTTATATGAGTCAGTTGAACATAGCGGCTCGACTGGAACAGTGCCCTGTCATTTCTGCAACGATATTCCGAGTCTGTCAATGGTCAAGAATTTCTCGAGCGCATTGTCACAGGAGATGAGACATGGGTTCAACACCGTACTCAGGAAACAAAACGTGCCAGCATGGAATGGAAACACCCTGGGTCCCCGCGACCAAAGAAATTCAAGATTGTGAGGTCCGCTGGCAAAGTGATAGTTACCGTGTTTTGGGACCACAAAGGCATTTTGCTCGCAGACTTCATGCAAAAAGGCAGAACAATCAATGCAGCTGCATGTTGTTCAACACTGGAAAGTTTACGAGCGGCCATTAAACGTAAACGTCCTGGACTGCTCCGCAGGGCAGGGGACTGTTCCAGTCGAGCCGCCATGTTCAACTGACTCGTATAACTAATG
The DNA here is from genome assembly GCA_023014485.1 of Bathynomus jamesi. Classification (NCBI taxonomy): domain Eukaryota; kingdom Metazoa; phylum Arthropoda; class Malacostraca; order Isopoda; family Cirolanidae; genus Bathynomus; species Bathynomus jamesi. Next base: position 67,618 of record JAJOZX010008521.1, read on the forward strand.
TACGGTAGATGGCAGCTGAATCGACGTGCAGTGTTGCCAACAATGATTAACGAATTTACCTGATACAAACATAATGTAGGTCCTTTAGTTACGAAATTATACGCCGTCTAAACTTGTTTTCTGATCGCCCCTCGTATTTTGAATAGTGGAATTGTCTAAAATGAGTTCAACTCTAGCAGAAGATGCAATAAAAATTACAAAAAAAATTAACATTTGTGGGTTTTCAGGCTAAAACAACAAAATTAAGTATCAAAGAGTCGAGTTTTAATAAGAAAGATTTGGGTAGGTTCTTGAGAAAATGCAGTAAAGGAAAAAGATTCTCTCTCAGCCTAGTACTAGATTCACATATTTGCAATACATCTCCCTCATTCATCAAAGTAGCCAATTTTCCTCCAAACTAACTAAGGAGGTACTATTTTAACAAATCATATAGAGAGAAAGTTTTCTGTACTTCCAGTCTTTAGCAAATTGAGCAACTGTACAATTTTTTTTTAGCAGTGTTGTTTAAAAATGTTAGAAATTAATTTCACATGCTATATCTAAGTTCTAAACTTACATTATTTGCATTTGTACGAGTCTAATACATCTTATGGCCCATCCGTGAATATTACAGAGTTCTCATATTCAATTTAATACCTCATAAAGACTCAATTTTATTTCTTCTGTAACTTGATATAATCACTACACTATATTTTTGCACATAGCAACTAAATTTTACCCTTATCTCTATGGTGATGAAGTGATGAAGTGAATCTTGCACATACTTAACTGTTGGAAACACACAAGAGACATCTTGGGTTTACATCAGTATGATAATTTATTTGATCATACCCGATCTAACAGAAGTCCTTTTTTAAACCATCGAGTAGAAGAATTATACAATTTTAGATGCTTTCATATGTGATAAAAAGCTATAAATTGTGTAAACAGTGCCATGTTATACAATACACTTTTGGAGTTGATATAATTGTGCTATGAGAGACCAGTAGGTCTGTTGTGACTTGCCATGTGATGTGGTAAATGGCAACTACTTAGTTTTCAGAAAAAGATGGGTGCTCTCATGAATGCGTGTTTATAAATAGTGATAAGTTATGTAGGACACTTTTGGAGTTGATATAATTGCGCTATAAGAGATAAGTAGGTCTGGTGTAACTTGTAATATGATGTGGTAAATAGTAACTACTTGGTTAATTTTAAGAAAAAGATAGGCGCTTTCATGCATTTTGATGACATAAATTGTACTCGTAGGTATTTTTTAATCAAGTGTGTTCATAGACTACAAAGAGAAAATAATAAAGGAGAACTTTATCAATTTGAATCAAATATAGAACAGTTTTATTTCTATTAGTAACTTGTATTGTAATTTCTTGAACAAATACTGCGCTGTTTGAAGCGTATACAAGTTGAGATGAGACTTTTTGGTGTGATTATTTTTATTAAAGAAATTATATTATACATGCAGTATATAGCAGTTAGTTTGGCATAAAAGGCCCTAAAAATTTTTGTCAAGTAGGTAAATCTGCTTAAGCTATCCCTGGAACAGATTGTGTATTTCCCATCTTGCATTGCTCTCGTGCACTCCTTTCCAAAACTCCAGGGGTTACATGTAGATTTAGATGTAGGTAGCTCTTGCTTATTTGACTAGCAGCCAGCTACTGTTAAGAACTTTTATGAAGAATGTTTACAATACTTTTTTATTTTGGTTTTATAAACTAGTATGTTGTGTAATAATATTTCCATTATTATTATTATTATTATTATTATTATAATTGTAAATACATAAATGTTGTGAAGAGGGAGTATAATGTAACGACAAAGGAAGGCTAATTAACTGAGAATTTGGAGCCAGCAGCCTGACTCCGATTAAAGACCTCAAATGAAATTAGTTTTTAAAACGACAATATAAGAGTTGAATGAAATTTGTCAACACTTCAAAATGGCATATAACAAAATCCCTAATAATTAAAACAATTTCCGCGTATACTTACTAGACCCTTAAACTTTTGACTATGAAGTATCCTTGTGAAATACATACAATAAATCCTATTAGAACATCCAGCACCAACCATATAACGATAATTTTAAGAGAGAATGTAAAAAAAATGGATTATTGATTTTTTTTAAAATTTAATTTGGCATTTCAGACTCAGGTTTACTATACAATATTACAACTGTATTGCTTTGTTCATAAATATGCTTCAGTTAATTTCTCGCTAAGTCAAGTCTACAGTGCTCAGCCAAGCTGTTGTCTGCAGTCATTTCATTTGTACGGTAATCCACTAGTAATACCTTGAATACGCGGTTTTGATTAGCGCGGTTTTGATTAGCGCGGGTTTTGATGTAGCACGGTTTGTATTTTCGTCAATTTTTTTAAATTTAGCGCGCAATTTTCCTATTGTTTTCTAATTTCTTTTCGGTACTATTTCAGTATTGCTCCCGCTTCGCTTGAGTAAGCACGTGTCCGCTCTCTAAACTGTGAATTACATACCCCTTTCATACGCAGTTATGAGTGAAAAGCGGAAGTGCAAAGACGACAGTGATGCAACAAACAAACGTAAATGGTTAACATTAGACCAAAAACTTGCAATTATAAAGTGTTATGAAAATGGTGCTTCGTTTGCTAAAATAGCACGTGACAAAGGAATGAACGAATCATCCGTACGAACGCTAATTGAGAAGAAAGATAAAATCAAAGAGCATGGAATGGGTATTGCTGTAATGCTTTTTACTTACGTGTATCAATTGTAAACAATAAAATCCTTTGCTATTTTTTTATTTCTTATCCTTTTTTTTCACTATTAAAAAAAAATATCCATTTTTTTTTTTGGGTTGGAACGTATTACATTGAAACCCGTTATAATAATGCTTTGAACAGTGCGGTTTTGGACAGCGCGGACAAATTCCGGAACCAATTAACCGCGCTGTGCAAGGTATTGCTGTATTAAAAAATGTTTGCATGCTAGTATTGTAACAATTACCATCTTTCATTTTAGTTTAGTCGACTGAATATTTTTTGCTAGCAAAAGTATTTAAATACAGTTACTCTAGTTTGTCAGGATGTAAACTGTAGAATTCAAACACATTTTTTAATTTAAAGACATGTATGAACAAATTGTTTCCTCTCATAATAGTGCTAGGAGAAAAACTATTCATGTAGGCCTGGCTGTAGCAATTATGCGGCTGAACTTCATAATGCACCCAGAGATGCTTTTTTAATGTGGTATGAACAAGGGAAGCCAGGGCAAGGCCCTGTATTACAACAAAACAGAGGGCTAATGCCAGGTTCAAGTATACGTTAAGGTATATAAAAAATCATGAGGATGAGTTAAGCAGGGATGCTCGGGCTAGAAAGCTTACCAGTAAGAATCCAAGAAACTTTTGGTAAGAATTAAAAACAATGAATAATAGTGCAATGTCTCTCCCTGCTAATATTGAAAATGTAACTGGGACTGAGAATACAGTCAAATTATGGAAGGATCACTACAGTGAGTTATTTAACTCTGTACATAAGAACAATAATATTAATTGTGGTGCTGTCTGTAGTCCAGATATAAGGGTGTGAAAAATGCTCTGTATGAATTAGTCCCTAATTAACCCACCCCTAATATCTCCAGTCTAAATGTAGAGTAGGTTAAGCCTAGCCTTGTAGCGGTCAGCTTAGAGATTCCGGAAATGGTCCAGAGCGGGCAGAGTAAATTGAGGTCCACAGCAGGATTCCTCACCAAATTAGGTTAGGGTAATTTACCTTAGCCTTTGTTAAGCTATGAGTTGTTGATGCTAGGTCTTAGACCACAATGTAGGCCTAATTTAACTGACCTAGCTTATAGGTTATCCCCAAACTGGGGTTCAAAAACACAACTGATCACTTACTGAGTGTTATTAGACAGTTCCTCTTCTCTTTGCTCTTGTTTTTGACAGCGCACTTGCTGGTGGAGATCTTTTATTGTTTTCAAGCCCCTTCGTTCGCCATGCCGTTTGTGTTGCAAGTTCCCTCTGTTTTTCTGGCTTTTTTTCCACCACCGTCCTTTTGGTTTTCGTTGGTTGATCGGTAGTGTATGTTTACTACCGAGCACGCTCTATCACACAGTATATACATACTAGTGTGGAGAATAATAATTGCTAGATTAACTACCTACCTACTCAGTAGACCATTTTCGTTACCTCTCAACTACCCACATGTATCAGTTTTCCATAAGAGTTAGTGTATTTGAGCCTAAACAGGCAATAAAATGTTTAGATTGTAACAAATCATGTGGTATTGATGGTATTTCTGCTGAGCATCTGAAATTTAGTAGCGACAGATTAGTGCCTCCGTTAGCTTTGCGCTTTACAGGTTTACTGATACATGGTGTTTTGTTGGGTACAATGTTTCCATTATTTTGATACCAGTACTAAAAGATAAAAAGGGTAAAATCAACAGTAGAGATAACTATACGTCAATAGCCTTGGCCAGTATTACGTCTAAGGTGTTTGAATATATATTCATTAATAGACTTGAATGTTACCTGTATGCTAGTGATAACCAATTTTGTTTCAAAAGAAACACAGTACTGATGTGTGTGTGTGTGTGTGTGTGTGTGTGTGTGTGGAGGAAATGGTCTGTAAACACCAAACTCTAGATGCTAATGTATTTTTGTGTTTCCTGGATGCCCCTAGGCCTAGGGCATTTGCTCGTATTAATCATGACAAATTTTTCATGAAACTTGTAACTCGTAATGTACCTGGTTACTTGGTCCGTATATTAATATTCTGGTATAATCACCAGACAATGATTGTAAGATGGGTTGGGGTTAATTCAGAGCCATTCTCTGTGCCCTACGGTGTCAGGCAGGGAGGGATATTATCCCCCTACTTATTCATTGTTTATATGGATAATCTAACTGCTGTGCTGAACACCTGTAAATAGGCTGCTATATTGGTACAATGATTGTTAATCATGTGATGTATGCAGATGATCTAGTTCTTATTTCTCCATCTCTAAAAGGCCCCAGCACACTTTTGAAGGTGTGTGAAAGGTATGGGATGGATAACGAGATAAAATACAATCCTGCTAAAAGACATGTTATGATTATGAGGACCAAGGCTTACAAATATATAAAATTTCATGAATTTCAATTGAATGGTATGATGCTGTCAGAAGTGTCCCAGATTAAGTATCTTGGCCACATACTAACTGATAGTCTTTCAGATGACTGTGTTATTCTAAAGCAATTTAGACAATTATAAGCTCAGGGAAATGCTTTGGTTAGAAAATTTCATGTGTGTACATTAGATGTTAAATTGATTTTATTCAAAACTTTTTGTACTCCAATGTATACAGTTCATTTGTGGTGGATCTACAGGATGTATAATTTGAGAAAATTATATGTTTCATATAATAATATTTTTAGGAGTTTATTAAGAACCCCAAGATCTATAAATGTGTGCTTCTTCTAGTGCAGTATGCTGTTTGTAGTCAATAAGGTGCCTAACTGTGCCAGTGTCATTCGCAATTATGTATTTAGATTTATCACAAGGTTTGGCGAGCCAGTCAATAAGATAATAGAAGCCATGGTTAGTGGACTGGGCGCCGATATATTTTATAAATCTCAAATCTGGAAGCATTGGCGTAGGCAATTGTATGTTCATTATGCACAGTGATTCGCTGGCCTATTCAGTCAGTGCTCCAGACACCTATCTCTTAATTGGCCCACTTGTACAATGTTTGTACCTGTTGAGTTTGAACTAAAGCGTTTGTTTGTTTGTTTCTATGGGACAAGTGCCAGCAACTATTAAATGTCAATACAGAATCATAATCATCACTAAAAGAGCCTTGTGGGCCCTACTAGTTTATTTATTACCTAGATGCCTTTATTCTCTGATCGATATTCACTACCAAAAGTATGGTAAGCCCAGCATCTAGGTCTATTATATGATTTAATGCAGGTTCTACATGACTTTGGCAAGTCAAGTAGCTATAGACTGAGGTAAGGACTGTAGTACATAATCTCTTAACACCTGAGAATCCTAAAATGAATTAGACTAGGCTAATTCTATTGCATAAGTTAACCTTTGATTTAAAATACTCGTATAATGAAGATCATAACTGAAGTTATAAAATAAATTGTTAGTTCCCCAAAAGAGCTGACCAGGTAGTTAATTACATGTGATCTTCCTAGTACAAAGTAGTTACTCTATAGGTATTAGAGTCATCTTATTGATACTTTAGAATTGGATCACTACTCTTTTAAGAATATGCGCAACACTTCTGGCAAACTCCTCATACGTGGATTATACTACAGTACATAACGTTCTTCTTTTACCATATAAAACATTGACAATTTAAGAAAAGGAATAAAATACTGAACTTAATAATTCTGTTTTTCTTCTTTTTACCATGCATTTATTCTTCACCAAACTCTAACCTTCGAAATTTTATAACTATTCTGGTCTAGGTAACTCCATCGAGTCTAAAACTACTACATCACATTACAGGTATACCCTTTGAGGAGGAAGGACCTTCTTTGGTGTGATCCACAATCTGACTGATTAATTATAGGTGGTTTATAGTTTTATTACCGCACAGTCGCTTACTGTGTCTACTGAAGTATAAATTAGTTTAATTCCTGAAACTTTAACTTGGGGTGATATGGTATTGTTACAGATAATACATAGTCATAATTATAATCACAATATTTGTTTATTGGCAACAATTTATTAAGCCGGTATAGTTATTGTTATCATTAATATTATTATCATTATCGTTATTATTGTTATTATAGTTTTATGTAATACATCACAAATACAAATAATAATGTCTCATTAGCTCCAAAATAGCATAAAGTTTCACATTAGTTCCGAAAGATTACAATTCTTAAGATTTCGAACTGTGACATTTAGAACTGTGAATCTGTGACAAACGCAATTCACAAGTTCTCTTCGCTGAGTAATATTATCCAATTAACATTATACTTAAAGGTACAAGTTAGAATCTCTTCACTATTCAATAAGTATTACACGTGAAACACCTCAAGAGTGCTTTGGTTTCGTCCCCACAGCGATCTTAAATAGAGATATTCAATACTTTAATTTCGGGGAAAATTATGTTTTAGTTTTATGATCTTAATAATAATAATAATGCTTGAAATATGCAATCTCTGCACAAAATCTTAAATATGGTCGTAAGATTATAGTAATGCAAAAAGACTCTTATTCATAATCACATTACATTTTTTTCCATGTTAAATGTGTTTACTAATATCTAAAGTATGCTTGCATAGGATAAATTGTCATAAGTCCAGATACCAAAATACTGGCTAAATCCAGTTAAACCTAATGATTCTACTTCTAGTCTCACGAGAATGCATAGTTATTAAAACATTAGATACAAACCTACAGCCTTACACGCTGAATAACCTGCAAAGAAATCCTCTGTGTGTGTGTGTGTGTGTGTGTGTGTGTGTATTTTCCTTCAACAATACATCCCAAATTAAAAACTTGAATTTCTTTCTATCTTTTTTCCTTTTTTGTTTCCGTATTAAGATTTAGCAACAAGAAGAAAATGAAGCTGTGTAGCAACATTTTATTGTATTGTAGGCCTAATACTGATATGGTACTTGAAATGAGCTAGATTTTCAGTAACAACACCTAGACAGATGAGGTGTTTGCTCGAACCTGTGGCTGGAGTCAAAATCTTCTCAGAAAGCCAGAACTCCTACACCTATTTCACTTGATATATAATACAGATAATCAAATGTTTTCTAAACTAAAATTATTTACAAAATAAGTATTGCAGTTTCTGCTCTTACAATAATACCTAAAATGCATAAACGTGAAAATGGCCCAAGTTACAAAGTCCTCCACTTTGGTAGAAATATATAAATACTTTTTTGTAAGCATTTTTATTATAAGGATGGCTTTTGAAGTGTCCTGCCAACTGTTGTGGTGAACATTGGAATATTAGCTAATTTAATTAGCTGGATGGTTTCATGAAAGAAAGATGTAATTTATTAATTGAGATGATTAATTATGCAGAGGTAGCTGAGTAGATGTTGTGCCCATTTACAGAAAGGATGCGGGAAAGTACAACATCATTAGTTTAACATTGTTGGTAGATAAGATACTAGGAGGAGTTATAAAGAATAATATTCAGGAACAATTGACTAATTTTAATCTTGTTAAAATGTTCCTGCCTGCATGTGCTTGTTGACCACACTGACTTGATATATATACACTATACAGTATATGATGCAGGAAGGAAAGGCCAAGTGCGAAACTCCGAGGCTGCTGAAAACTATACCTTTTTTGAAAGGTTGTGTACTGTATAAGATGCATGTATGTGCAGTGTTGTGAGGAATATATAGAGAAGCGTGTACTTGAGAGTATGCTGAATTATTTATAGGTAGGTGAGAGATGGAAAAAGATCAGGTAAGGAGCACAGTGCTGCGAGAAACGGGGTTTACAAACTTCCTGTCCTCCTGTTCTCTGTTTGAATAACGCCTACAATCTCCTCCTTATATATAATATGTCTTTAGACTTTATTTGTGTAAATATGCATGGCATATTTACATGTATTTACGTTTTAAATACATGTGTAAAAAGCGTAAGGTGGATTATATACATATATTGATTTTTAAAAAGTTTCTTTATTAACGTTTTGTACAGAAACTGTTGTGTTTTGTTTGTATGAGATCTGTGAAAATAAAAGTAATACAGCTATATAAGTTTATTCGTGCAAAGATGTATAACTGTATGCTTGAGATTGTAAAGATTGTGGATTGGATCATCTTGTTACAAACAGGTACGTATGTACATTGATGTAAATGGTATGATTGACTGACGTGAGTGAAAAGAGAAAAGAATGGATTATGACGAGGAAAAAATAGGAAGCTGCTGACAGACACTAACTTAGAGAAGTATTAATTGAAGAAATGTACAGTAAATAGGTGCTAGTCATGACGAACTAGAAAGTTTGTTGATAAAAGTTTCTCTACAATTCAGATACATGTACAGAAAGAATCTCGGTTAAAAATAGTATATCCTAAGAAAACTCAACAGCCATTTTTCTTTCAGGAAGATATATTAAAAATAGTATTTTTAGCACAAACTTAGCTATCTTTTTATTGCGTTTTATATATATATATATATATATATATCTATATATATATATGTGTGTGTGTGTGTGTGTGTGGGCGTATATGCGTATATATTATATACTGTTAAGGTATGGGGCTGTTGGTCGGCTTATTTGAATTGAAATAAGCCAAGAAAATAACATTATTCTTTCAGCTCATAGACGGTGATTCTCTCATGAAATGGTAGCTTTGAGTAAATTTTTAATTATAGACGAAGGAGGAATAAAATAAAAAGACAAGTGCTGAGCTACATAATAATAATAATAATAATAGCAAGTAGCATTTGTACTATTACTGCGTTACAGAAACTTAGTTACTTATTTGTTATTTACTACTGTGGAAAGAAGTCATGGCAATGAAAGAAAATAGAATTTGTTGTTTGTACTTCTAAAATAAATATACTAATATATATATATATATATAATATATATATATATATATATATATAATATATATATATATACTAATATAAATATATCGGGTTGCCCAGAAAAAAATAAGCTATTGTTTTCATCAACTGTTATATTTACTATTGTCAAGATTTGCTTGCTTTTATAACGATTTAAATAAATAATTTGCTTTTACCTGTAGCACTTCTAAATGTCTTTATAATGTTTGCGTTTAATATACTCTATTTATCTTTGTTACAGATTTTTAAAAAATAAAACTGAAATAAAATTTTAAAAGCAATAGCTTACTTTTTTCTGGGCAACCCGGTATATATATATATATATATATATATATATATATATATATATATATATATATACCTTCCTTCGCCAAAACAATTTTGTAGAATCGCTTCCGCACTTTTTCCGTCAGAAATACAACAATGGTTACGACTCGTAGATCTGAAACTAATTGTATAATTAAAGGTAAGAAAATAATTTAAGATAAATAGTTAATTATAATCTATATTATAATAAGAGAGCTGTCCGTCTGTCCGTCTGTCCGTCACACTTTCAGAAATTGTGAGAAAAAATTGAGAAAAAATTTCAGAAATTGTAAAAAAATTCAGAAATTGTATTACGGGCGGAAATATGAAGCTCAAGATTTTCATGACTGTGTTCTTTTCTGTAGTTTAGCAATGGGGGAAGGGTGGGGGTGGGGGTAATGGGGGATGGGTGGGGTAATGGGGAGGGGTGGGGGTAATGGGGGAGCGGGTTAGCCCCCAAGTTGTATGAATGGGGGTGAGGAGGTTTTGGGAGATACCAGATTCAGAAATGTTGACACAATGTGAAGCTCAAAATTTCCACGGCTGGGTTCTTTTTTTGTAGTTTAGCCTGTCTAACCGTCAGCGAAGCGGCGGGAACTGTACTAGTAATAATAATAATGTTTAAGTGGATATTTAGAGGTATAAGAACATATTTGATGGATGAATAATTAAAACATTAGTTTATCCGCTTGCAGTGGCGTGGTGGGACTCTCATCGCTGGTAGGGCCAGAGAGCATTTTGGCACCCTCTCAAAATGATTCGAAATTTTTAATTTGATCATTTTTTGACCGTTTTGAGACTGAGACGTATTTGTTTACATTTTTCGTTTTGAACGTTATAAACAGGACTAAACTGTTAGATTTTTTCGGTTAATAAATTTATAGAAATATAGGTTGTTTGTATGCAGAAAATATTATTATTACAAACTTCTTACAACAATAGAAAGCACAAAACGTTTTAAAACAATAGAAAGCACAGCACATGTGTGTCATGTATGTGAAAATAAATACTTAACGTCTCTACTGCATAATTAGGGCTTTCGAGAGAAATTTAGATGATTGACCAAATCGAATAATTAGCCGGTCTGTATCTAGTTTCTTTGCTATATTTCGTTCGACTGACATCAGCATTGTGCCCAGCAGCATCTCCTGCGACATGGAATTCCTTATGCGCTTTTTGATTCGCTTCAATGCTGAAAAGGATCTCTCAGCCGTTGCTGATGTAGCGGGAATTGCCACTAATATGCCATATGCTTTTGAAAGAGTTGGATAGGCTTCAGTAAGACCCATATCATGATTGAGTACAGTGTAGGCGCTGTAAATCGTTTTTGTGTTCGATAATAAAGGGAATACGGAACTGAAGCTATAGAGCTCCAAGGCACATTCGTGACTATTGATGCTGTAATTACTGCAAAATTCATCGATCTCATTCTTCAGTGTAGAAATTTGAGCACCAATATTAGAGAAATTTGTTGGAAAAAATTTTTGTGTTGATTTTAGTACACTTCGATTTGCAGAAAATCGATCGTTCATTGCCGAGTTAATTTTATCTAGAACAGTATAAAATGTTTTACGTGTCCATTTTGCCTGACTATTTTCAGTGATTTCAGTATCATTCTCATTGATGTGTCTCTTCTTTTTACGTGCACGTATGACTGGCCACTGTGCTTTATCGTCCATTTCTTCGACAGCAGCAATAACAGTAGCTGGGTCAGTTTATAATACCAAGAACAAGAAGAAAAATATTTGATGCTGAAATTTTATTTGTAAAATTGAATGTAGTTATATTTTCTTATAAAATACATTTATTAATAAAATAAATATAGGCAATATTTATTTTATTAATTTAAAAATAAATAAATGTAGCCAAGGGTTAAAAAAATCAAATTTGAGACTCAAGCAAGATTATGGTATGCATTTTTGACACAGCATGCAAAATCAAATTTTAATTCTTGATATTGAATATATATATATACCTATGAAAATTATTTCACGAAAGTAACACGTGAAAAATATTTATGATGAATAAAACCACAAAGGAAAGGAAACACAGAATGGTGGGTAAGCGCTTTCGTCTAATGACATCCTCAGGAACACTGAAGTACATAAAGAGTTACAGCCTATATATACACGTTACAAAAAAAAAAAAAAAAAAAAATATATATATATATATATATATATATACAATAAACGGAGAAAAAAAATAAAGGATTGTGGGAGGAGGATACAAATTTGTAAGGAAAACCTATCGATTTTAGCACTTTGCCCGAATCCACCACAAGATCAAATTAATTGTTTCCAACCAATGTTATAGTTAATTAAAAAAAATAATAAATTGAAAAATAAAAATAAAACTTGTAAGAGGAGCATACAAATTTATACTGGAAATCTGCCCAGGTTTTAGCACTCTGCCCTTCTTGTCTAAGTCCAATATATATGAAAATAAATTGAAAATAAAAATTATTAGAGAAATATGCAAGTTTACCAAAGGTTTAGCACTCTACCTTTCTTGTCTAAATCCGTTCTGAACGAATTCAAAACAACGGGATCGAGTTGAAAAAGACCTTTGCTTATGTTGAAGTTATTTGTAAGTTGGATAATGGCAGACTCAAGAATATTTCTATTAACAATGTTGCTAGAGGGAAACAACTGAAGCATTATTCCAATCAAGACAGTGGGATAACTCTGACAAATGGACAAAAAGGGTACTGGACGATTGTCCCGTTCTAACGGAATATTGATGCTGTTTTACACGTGTGTGAAAATCCTTTCCCGTCTGACCTATGTAAAAGGAATCACATTGTTTACAACCAATTTTATAGATAATGCCTGAATTATTGGTAGGGCTATTTTTTACTATGATATTTCTCAATATTGTTATATGAAAATAGTACATTAATATCCAACAGTTTAAGTACATTAGCAATGCCTAAAAAGCCCGGGAAAAATGGAAGTACTAAAATATTCTTTGACAACGTACGAGTGTTATTATTCACACGATAGAAGGTTCGTTTTGCCTTGTTGAGACAAGATTCCATAAACGCAGGTAGGTAACACAGATCACTTCCAATACCGTTGATCTTTTCCAATTCGACATCGATGTATTCCGGACTGGCGATCCTAAGTGCGCGGAGAAACATTGAAGAAAAAGTGGCCTTCTTAGTGGGGGTGTCATGTCCCGAGTAAAAGTGTACGTAGAACAAATTGTTTGTTTTTTTCCGATAGATACTAAACTTAAAACCTGGGCTTTCCCTATGTACACGCACATCCAAAAACGGGATTGAGTTGTCTTGTTCCATTTCTAAAGTTAACTTAATGGAGGGGACTTGATCATTTAACTGAAGGAGGAAGTCATCCAGGTCACGATTCATGGGCCAGATACGTGTACATAGGGAAAGCCCAGGTTTTAAGTTTAGTATCTATCGGAAAAAAAAAACAATTTGTCCTACGTACACTTTTACTCGGGTCATGACACCCCCACTAAGAAGGCCATTTTTTCTTCAATGTTTCTCCGCGCCCTTAGGATCGCCAGTACGGAATACATCGATGCCGAATTGGAAAAAATCAACGGTATTGGAAGTGATCTGTGTTACCTACCTGCGTTTATGGAATCTTGTCTCAACAAGGCAAAACGAACCTTCTATCGTGTGAATAATAACACTTGTACGTTGTCAAAGAATATTTTAGTACTTCCATTTTTCCCGAGCTTTTTAGGCATTGCTAATGTACTTAAACTTTTGGATATTAATGTAGTATTTTCATATAACAATATTGTGAAAAATATCATAGTAAAAAATAGCCCTACCAATAATTCAGGCATTATCTATAAAATTGGTTGTAAACAATGTGATTCCTTTTACATAGGTCAGACGGGAAAGGGTTTTCACACACGTGTAAAACAGCATCAATATTCTGTTAGAACGGGACAGTCGTCCAGTGCCCTTTTTGTCCATTTGTCAGAGTTACCCCACTGTATTGATTGGAATAATGCTTCAGTTTTGTTTCACTCTAGCAACATTGTTAATAGAAATATTCTTGAGTCTGCCATTATCCAACTTACAAATAACTTCAACATAAGCAAAGGTCTTTTTCAACTCGATCCCGTTGTTTTAAATTCGTTCAGAACGGATTTAGACAAGAAAGGTAGAGTGCTAAACCTTTGGTAAACTTGTATACTTCTCTAATAATTTTTATTTTTCAATTTATTTTTATATATATCAGACTTAGACAAGAAGGGCAGAATGCTAAAACCTGGGCAAATTTCCAGTATAAATTTGTATGCTCCTCTTACAAGTTTTATTTTTATTTTTCAATTTATTATATTTTTTTAATTAACTATAACGTTGGTTGGGAACAATTCATTTGATCTTGTGTTGGATTCGGGCAAAGTGCTAAAATCTGTAGTTTTTCCTTACAAATTTTTATGCTCCTCCCACAATCCTTTATTATTTTTTCTCCGTTTATTGTATATATATATATATATATATTTTTTTTTTGTAACCTATATATAGGCTGTAACTCTTTATGTACTTCAGTGTTCCTGAGGATGTCATTAGACGAAAGCGCTTGAGCACCATTCTGTTTCCTTTCCTTCGTGGTTTTATTCATTATATATATATAATTATATATATATATATATACATATATATATATATATATATATATATATATATATATACACACACATTTGACTTTAAAAATTTCCATACAATTTTGGTATAAATTTGGGCATAACTCACACCCCCCCCTTCAAAAAATTTTAATAACTTGGGGTTTCTATGTTGTAGAGTAAGTCTTCCTTTGTGTTCTGTGCAATTTTTAAGAAATTCATAGTCTCCAATTTTTTTTATGAATTTTCTAAAATAGAAAGTTGTGTTTTTTGAAAAATGGATTTGAAAATTGTTTTACTTTATGAATGGTTATAGGCCCCCCAAATTTTAAATCATAGCCAAAGATTATGATTAAACATTTGTATTACTAATTTTAGTAATATGTAGCAGTCATATTACTATTATTGTTGGTTTTTATAATTTAAAAAATTCTAAAATCTGGCCCCTGATGTGGCGCCCTCTGAACCCCTGTTATGGCGCCCTTTGGCTAATTGTCGCTGGTCGGGCCAAACCCGTTTGGCCCATATGGCCACCACGCCACTGTCCGCTTGATAAAATATTTGACTTTAAAATTGGAAAAGTACGAGTTATCCCTATAATTGAAAATTAGATGTAATTTACTTTAATTTAGTTCATATTTCTATTATTCTAATTTCATATAATACAAATATTAATTCAGAAATTTGTATAGGTGTTGAATCATAATTAATCTGATTTTTGCTTTTCGTAGCATCTCTATTTAATCTGACGAAAGAAGTGAATGTATTCGTGTAGGTATACGGCAAAAAAAATGGCTCCGAGAACACAAGTTGTATGGTTTTAGACCCACATCTTCTCGTATAGGTCTATTTCTCTCTATTAAACCCTTTTTCATTTATGAAATATTTATTTTAAGTTTTCTTCTGTTCAGTCTCTATTGTTTAAGGGTATAAGGTTCAAAATTGAGTGTCAAGCCCTGTAGTCGTAAGGCGACTCTGTTATTTGAGTTTTACCCTCTTCTTGTAAAGTCTGTATAAACAGAATATCAGTCTGATGAGTGGGAATGTTGCTTTGCTCCCCCTGTACGAATGCAGCCGGAAGTGACATGAATTAAGATGAAACCTACGGGGCCACGAAACGGGCGGACACGGCGGAACGCGCCGGGACGCTGTGTAAAAAAAGCCCTGAAATTTTTTTTCCTACTCAACCTACATTTAGGTTAACCTATCCCCTGCCTCAGGAATGTTTGTTTTTGTTTTTTGTTTGTTTTTGTTTAAACTTATAAATATCTCGTGAAAGACCGTGGTCTTCTGAAGGAAGGCGAGGAGGAAATTCTCAAATTGATCCAATTTCTTCGAACCAAATGGCATCATGCTACTCGCCTTGTCAGGGAATGAAAGAAGGCGAGATGACGGAAATATGTATGTAAAAATGATTATATGCAAAAATGAATTCCAGAATTCAGTCCAACTGTATATAAAATGCAAGTTTGGAAAAATAATTAAAATTTTAATTTTCTTTCTATTTTATTTTTGCTAAGTAATTGATGAATTATTTCTTTTTTAAATTATCTAATCCTTTTTTTTTTAGATTAAGCTTAATCGTGTAATCTTGTTAAATTCTGCAATGTTCATTTTTTTGTGATGCTTTCATTGTAAACCCAAAATAGGACCAGTATACATGAATATGTGTAGAAGTAGGGCCATAAGGCGATGTAAAGAGGAAGAAAATTCTATTCGAGCATCAAAAGCCTGTGAAACACTTAAATAACGATAACAAATTTTAGAAATTTGTTACGAATCAAACAGGCATCAAAAATGCCCTCGCTCCGACAATCGATGGGGTGTCGGGGGAGGATGAAATTGCAAAGCTGTGGAAAAACCACGAATTAAACATTCTTAATCTTAAGATAGGGTGCAGCGAAACGCTTGGGGAGGGACAAGGGAACACACTTTGATATCAGTTCCTGAAGTAAAGAGGTTAATTAAAGAGTTGAAGACTGGTTCTGCGTTAGGGGTAGACGACCTATCGAATGAGCACTTAAAATATGCCAATGCCGTGGTGTGTCTGCATATATCATTGCTCTTCTCAGTCATGCTTGCTCATAGCTATATCCCTGCAGAGGTCATGAGGGTATATATCTTGCCCTGGTCAAAAATAAGTATGGAGACATTCTGTCCAGCAATAATTACAGGCGTATTGCTGTCACCTCCTGCTTCTCGAAACTAATAGAGTAACTCTTGTTACACCGATTAAGTGATTACTTATAAATATCAAAACTGTTCATAAGCATTTTAGAATATCTTAGTTCATTAATCATTTAATATTGAGAGGACTCCAAACCCAAACCATGCAAAGTGCATCACAAATTCACGCGTATATCCGAAGTGTTTTGATAAAATTGACGTGCAGATTCTGTACATATTTATCTGATATTGGTTTGCACTAACTTTAAAGCTATGAAAAAACTACTATTTGGTCTTTAGGATATAAATGAAAGAAATTTTTGAAGTACACGCCAATTAATGCTCTCAAACACACACTTCTCTCCCTATTCCTCACTACATATACATGCATCTTACACACCACATAATCTTTTCAAAATAAAAAAAAATGGCATCAACTTCAAGAACCTCGGACTCCCTTGGTGGGGGGCCCTAAATGTTCCCACTTTTCGCTGCACCGTTGCCGATACCGGCAACGCAGACCCGGGCAGCGGGGCTGCATTTGGTACCGCCCATTCGAAATGTTCTGGGCATCTGTCTGATTCACTTTTCGTAAACTACTCCAACATTCGTGGCGTTTTCGCAAATTTTCAATCTGTTAAACACCACCTCTCCTTCTCTAAACCTCATCTTCTTTTCCCCACTGAAACTCGAGTGTCTGGGACGACTGACAGCAACCCCTTTTCTGTACCCTCTTTCTTTCTCTATACTCAATTTCACTTCAAAGGTGGATGTTGGGTATACAGTATGTACGCAATGACTTAGCCTGTTCTCGTATTTCCGAACTCAAATCTTTCGAATTCTATACTTTCTGGCTACGGCTTACATGCCAATCTCAAACTAAATACATCTGAGCTGTTTACCTTTCCCCTAATTCTACTGACTATCCAAAATTCTTTGACTACCTCACTTCCAAAGTGGAATAGATTCTTTTCCGCTTTTCCTTTGCTAAAATCTCCATTTTAGGAGATTACAAAGTTCACCACCACCTTTAGCTTTCTTCCCATTTCACTGACATCCCTAGTGAACTAGCTTACACCTTTTCTATCCTGAATGACCTGGAGCAGATTGTACAGCACCCTACTCGTATCCCCGATCGCCTTGGAGATAGGCCCAACATTCTGGATTTATTTTTTACTTCTCATCCTTCTTACTCTGTGAAACTTTTTTCTCCGTTGGGCTCCTCCGAACACAATCTTATATCCTGCCCTATCACTCGAATTCAGCCTTTGGATCTTCCCAAGAGGAGGCACCTTTGGCACTTCGGCACCGCTGATTGGGAGTCCTTTAGGCAGTACTGTGGTTTCCCATGGAATGATTACTGCTTCCGTGGCCGGGGCCTTTCCGAGTGTGCTGAGCGTATCACAGAGGTGATTCTCTCTGGCATGGAGGCGTACCTTCCATATTCTATTCCTACTACTAATGCAAAAAAAACCTTGGTTTAACTTTACTTGTTCTAGTGCTATCTGCAACAGGGAGGAGGCTTTCAGAAGGTGCTGTCGCTATCCAACTCCTCACTCTCACTCAGTTTATTTTTTTTCGCGGAATCGTGCAAGATCTGTTCTTCGACTCGCCAAAAATTCCTTCATCCGACAAAAATGTGGAAACCTATCCAATTCTAATTCTTCTCGGTCTTTTTGGCATCTAGCGAAGAACCTCTTTAATGACTTTACTTTCTCTTCTTTTCCTCCTCTTTTCCATTCCGACGGCTAAGTTGCCGTCTTTTCTGATGACAAAGTTGAACTCTTCGCTCAAACTTACGCTTACAATTCAACCCTGGACGATTCCGGTGCTGTTCTTCCATCTACTCCCCATCTGACTTTATTATGTCTGAAATTAGAATCTCCTCTAAAGACGTTTTTTCTCCCCTATATGGGTTAAACTCTAGGAAGGCGTACGGTCCTGATGGTGTTCCTCTGTTGTTCTTAAGAACTGTGCTTCTGTGCTGACACCCTGCCTAGGCAAACTCTTTCGTCTTTCTCTCTCATCTGGTACTTTTCCTTCCTGCTGGAAGTTCGCTTTCATTCAGCGTGTCCCAAAGAAGGGTAACCGCACTCATCCTTCCAACTATCGTCCAATTGCTTTGATTTCTTGCCTTTCCAGAGTTTTTGAATCTATCCTTAATAGGAAGATTCTTAAACACCTTTTCTTAATCGTCAGTATGGATTCCTCAAGGGACGCTCTACTGACGATCTTCTTGCAAATCTCTCCGACTCTTGGTCATCCTCCTTTCGGGATTTCGGTGAAACATTTGTTATTGCGCTAGACATATCAAAAGCTTTTGATAGAATCTGGCACAAATCTTTAATTTCGAAACTGCTCTCCTTCGGTTTTTATCCTTCTATCTGTGCCTTCATCTCTAATCTCCTTTCTGGCCTATCTATAGCTGCGGTTGTAGATGGCCACTGTTCTTATCCTAAAGCTATTAACAGTGGTGTTCCTCAGGGTTCTGCCCTGTCACCTACTCTTTTCCTTTTATTTATTAATCATCTTTTAATTCGCAATCCCTGTCCTATTCACTCCTATGCCAATGATTCCACTCTTCACTTCACCCGCTTCCCAAAGCGTCCCTCACAGCAATCACTCCATGATTCGCGTAGGACGGCTCTGGGACACCTGACCTCTGATGTTTCTGTTATATCTGATTGGGACAGAGAAAACCTTGTGGCTTTCAATGCCTCAAAATCTCAGTTCTTCCATCTGTCTACTCATCATAATCTTCCACACTACTTTCCCCTTACCTTCAACAACAAACAACTCGATCCTGCCTCTTCTCTTCTTGGCATTTCCTTTTATTTCCCTTCTTGTGATCTTTCCTGGGAAAGATCACATATACTCTTTCCAAAACAGCTTCTAAGTGGTTAGGTATGCTGTACCGCCTCCGCGGTTTCTTCAACCCCACTCAGTTGCTGTCTCTGTACAGGGGTCTTGTTCGCCCCTGTATGGAGTATGCTTCTCATGTGTGGAGTGGCTCAACCTATACAGCCCTACTTGACCCGGTGGAATCGAAGGCTTTTCGTCTCATCAATTCTCCGCCTCTTACTGATTGTCTTCAATCTCTTTCTCTCTCTCTACGCCGCAGTGTTGCCTCACTCTCTCTTTACTATCGCTATTATAACGGACACTGCTCCTCTGAACTCTCTAACTGCATGCCTCTTCCTTTAAGGAGAAGCACACACCAAACTTTCTACACTTTCTCATTTCCTTTCTGTCCAACTCTCTAATGCAAGAGTTAATCGGTATTTTCAATCTTTCATCTACTTAACCTGTCAACTCTGGAACAACCTTCCTCAGTCCATCTTTCCTCCTTTCTATGACCGCGCATCTTTCAAACGCAGAATGTCCAGGCATCTCGAAAACCCCAGATCTTGATTTTGGCTCTCTTCTTCCTCTTTGGTGGTGGGGGGCGCTTTTGTGGGCATTCGCCCTTGGCCCCTCCTTCCTGCATAAAAAAATACGTCAATATGAATATTATAGTTGTAGTAATAATAATTTCCGTTGAACAACAACGGAAATTATATATTATTTTAAGTAAAAGTGTGCTAAACTAGAGAAATTCTCTAAGTCAGGAGATGAAAATCATCAACCAGAAATCTTGAATCAATCCTTAAGTCACGTTTTTTCATTTAATTCTTAATATAATTTACTTAAACGTTTTAATTGCCGCATTAGCCAAATTCTGCCTGAAATATGTTATTTTTGGGTTCAGTGTATAGTTAACATAAAAAGTAATTTAACATTTTTATGTAGAAACAGGAAGTATAATTGCGATATCCTAATAGCTTAAGCCAGATCTTTCAGAATAAAGAAAGAACCGCCAAAAAACCGTTAACATGCCAATCGTGTCCAAAACCGCCCGTTGTTGTGATTTTGTATTTATTTTTCTTTACATGGCGTCCGTATTTCGTGCACCAAATTAATTCAGCTGCGTAATATATTTTCACAGGAAAATATATTATTTAAACATGTTTTGGATTTGGATTTTCTCTTAACCTTCACTAATAGTTGTTTAGCTAGAAGCCAAACAATTTTGCCTATTGCCATCTGGTATTCATACCATATTCAGTGTGAGAGAGCTCGTGTGTCCGATATAAGTCCGTCCCCATATAAACCCCGCTGCATAATTATATATATATATATATATATATATATATATATAATATATATATAATTATATATATATATATATATATATATATATACATACACATATGAGGTGTGTTCAAAAAGTTCCCGAACTGGTTATGCTGCGCGCGCATCACAAAATGTGTGCATAAAATTTTGCGTTAAGCTGGGCAAGACTGCTTCTGAAACCAGTGCCATGCTGAACACAGCATTTGGCAATGACGCCTTATTAAGTCGGACAACCACTTTTGAGTGGCACATGCGCTTTAAGGAAGGCCGAACGTCGACGGAGGACGATGCAAGGGTGGGACGACCTTCCACTTCAAAAACTGATGACACTCTTGCTTGTGTTCGTGAAATGATTCTAGAGAACGTAGACTGACAGTCAGGGAAGTTGTAGATGAAATGAACATTTCGATAGGATCATGCCACATGATACTCAGAGAATTTTGGGATGTGTCATGTGTCAGCCAAGTTTGTGCCACGATTTCTGACTGCCGAGCAGAAAGAGCAACGTATTGTTGTCACAAGACATCCTTCAACATACCAATCTTGATGAAAGTTTTCTCAGGAACATCGTTACGGGTGACGAGACGTGGATGTACGGGTATGACGTTGAAACAAAACAGCAGTCATCACAATGGAAGTGCGCGACAGTAGCCATTATTCAAATGCACAAAATGCGACAAAACACACAAAATGACTTCACGAAACAGTAAATATCGAGAGAACAAAATTCGATATCAACGAGCGATAATAGTCTTTGGACACAGACTGAGTCACACACATGCATTATTATATGACGCGCATGTGATATTTTCGTTTAAACTAACGAAAATATCACGACTTAACCTAACCAATCGTCAAGGGCGCACAGTTGACCTAACCGGCCAAAGAAGCTACGTCGTCAACATAGCGCATTTATCAGTTGTAATATCGTTTTAATACTTTTAATAAAGTTATACTGAGGCTTACATATTTTTTGTTGATATTAAACGTATAAATAATTTCCGACGCTAAAGTAAGGGGTTCCAAAAAACCTTAGCCCCCCATTTGCAGCTTACATGTTTACTTATATTGAAATAGTTTTTAGTGATTATAAAAATATATAAAATTCTTTATTTATTGCAGGTATTAAAATTACTGTAGCTGATAAAGTGATAATATAATGGCTTCTCAATTAATTGGTGATTCGGAGAGGCAACGTGTGATAGATCGCATACGAGCAGTAACATTTCGGGAAGCTCGTGATGCTGGAGCCACCTTTATAACACGTTCATGGGTTGCCAAAAAGTTGCGAAGAAGTGAGGACTTCGTCAAAAGAAATTGGAATAAAACTTTGGATGAATGTGAAATGGATACAACCAAATCTGGGCGCCCAAATTTTCCACTCTCTCAGGAAACAAAGGACATCATTGAAAGCGGTACGCGTAAGCGGAAAAACAGCTGTGCTAAACTTTCTAGAGAGATCGAAGTGTTGAGAGGAAACATCGTTAGTGGTGAGATCATTCGACTGTACCGTCATAGGCAAGAAAACCAAGAAAAACTCAACTTAACATCGCTGACAGAATGTGGTTTGCCCATTATCTTGAAGATTGGGATGTGGATGATTTCATGCATTTAGCTGTCTCCGATGAATTTTTTGTTTACGTAACACGTCGGCCTAACTACCAAAATGATCGAGTGTGGGCCACAACACCAGATGAAATCGATGACAATGAACATTATCGCGAATTATTAAAAAGTCCAGACTGTGTTGGTGTGTTTGTTTTGTTCACTGCAAAGAAGCTCATGTGGGTGCTGAAGCCAAATGATCAGAGTTGGGATGGACAGTATTTTCGTGATATTATTCTATCCCAGCATGTCATTCCTTTTCTAAGAAACCCAAACAATGTTATGGATGTCGATCAAGTCACACTTCTGCACGATAAGGGCCCCTGCTTTAAGGCATTAGCCACTCAACAGTTGTTGCGGAACCATGAGATCGATTTCTTTGGAAATGAAGAATGGCCAGGAAATTCTCCTGACCTGAACGTCTGTGAACACATTGGATCAGTTATAAAGGACAAGGTTGAATGTCTCTTGTTTCAAGAACCTGCAGCAAATCGATTTTCGAAGGATACAATGACGCAACACATTGAAACTGTTTTAGCAAATTTGCGTAACGATCAAGATCTATTCGCGTCACTTTTGGCAAGCTACCCAAAGCGAATTCAGGCTGTCTTGGAAGCCAATGGCGGGAACACCAAGTTTTAATTGTTTCTCATTAAATGTAGGATTAAATTCTCTTTTGTAAGGTATGTTTAGTTTTACTGTACCTCTAATGGTTTAGGCCATGGGCGGGGGTGCTAAGGTTTATTGGAGCCCGTATATGTATACCATATATTATTATTATTATACACGATGTTTCAGCTCGACCCTAGAAATATGGAAAAGAAACACTTCATATTAGTTACGGAATTACTATGACAAACTTCAAATACCAAATATACACACTATAAATTCCGCCAATTTGTAGTTTGTATTTAGTATTTGAAGTTTGTCATAGTAATTCTGTAAGTTATATGAAGTGTTTCTTTTCCATATTTCTAGGGTCGACCTGAAACACCCTGTATATATAAAAAAAACTAACTGAACTGAAAGGTAAAAAGTTATTTAGAAGTAACTTAAAAAATTGTGAATATATTTTGGTTCAGAAGGGCAGCATAATGTCTTCTAATATTACTAAAAATGGGAAACTATCAGGGCACCAGAACAGAAAGCGAATTGTGGAGCGACAGGTTGAAATAAAGAAAGGCGCAGATGCATTAAGCAAATTCCTTAAATCTATCGACAACCTTGTGACTAAGGAAGCTGGTTGCAGCGGAACAAGCATTGGCGATTCTGAATTCGACTTGCGGCCTAGTCAAACTTCTACAACAAGTGAGACTGCAGTGGAAGATAGTAATTACGTTACTGCTGTTTATTGGAAGAAAACAAACATCGGCGAATCTGAACCCGACTTGCGATCTAGTCAGACTTCTACAACAATGGAAACTGGAGTTGGAGAAAAAAATGACGATGCCATTGATGACGGAGGGAAATTAGTAATAGCCGTCGGCGATTCTGGTTCTGATTTGCAGTCTAATCCAACGCGTACACCAGAAACGACAATTACAAAAAGCAATGAAAATTCCATTTATATCAAAGAGGGTGCTATTATAGGCATTGTCGATTCTGATCCTGCCTTATCGCCTAAAATTCGAAACTTGTTAGTGATCAGTGGAACACAAAAATTAAATAACAGACTTTTCCTCTGGATGAGCACATCAGTCGTTTTTCTTTGGCGTTTCTGGACAGAAAGCTTGAAAATGGTGATTCTGAAGCGGCGCTGGTTGTTTTATTTGAAGTCCAAGGATAAAATATTCTGCTTTCGTTGTAAGTTGTTCGACTTCAATCCAAAATCATCCCTGGCAATTGATGGATCGAGTGATTGGAGGCACATGTCAGCGATTCTCATGAGTCATGAAATGTCACCCAATCATTTTCAGTCATACTAAACATGGGTGGGTTGGAACGGAACGAAGGATGAAACGAAGTGTTTGCATTGACGCAGAGCTTCAACGCAAAATCGAACATGAGCAAAAACGCTGGAAAAAAGTCTTGGAGAGACTCTTAAGTGTAACACTCTACCTATCGAAACATAATATGGCTTTCCGTGGCTCATCTGACAGGCTCTATACGGAGAATAACGGAAACTTCCTAAATTTAGTGGAGCTACTAGGAGAATACGATGAAGTTATGAAGGAGTACTTGAGGTGTGTGATATCAAGGGAAGTAACGGACCATTACTGTGGAAAAAGAATCCTGAGTGAACTAATTGTATTAATAGCGAAAAAAGTTCTTGAAGACATTTTTGCAAGGCTGAAGAGTGTGAAATACTACTCGCTTATATTAGACTGTACGCCGGATGTAAGCCATTTTGAAAAGATGTCTTTTACGGTAAGATTTATTGATACATCAGATGACAAAGTTAACATTCATGCGCATTTCATTGGTTTCGTAACAGTGAACGAGACCACAGGGAAAGTACTTTCTTTAACCATCCTGTCAACGCTTGCCAGTATGAAATCGACATGTAAGACTGTCGGGGTCGAGGGTATGACAACGGTGCAAACATGAAAGGAAAAAGTAAGGGGTGTGCAAGCAAGAATTTTCTCTATAAACCCAAGAGCCTTTTTCGTTCCATGCGAATGTCATTCGCTCAATCTCGTTGTGGGGGATGCTGCATTATCTTCAACAGAATCTGTCCATTTTCGACATTGTACACAGAAATTATGTCCTGTTCTCTGCCTCTGCCGTTGGGACGTCAAAAATCTCACTGAAGCAGCATGCGAAACGCGCTGCGACTGCAGAGTCGTTAGCCTAAGAGCTATTCAACACCAGGCAGTTGAAGTCTACGATGCTCATATTGCATTAGCTGAATCGAAGAAAGCGGACGCAGGCATCCGTCATGAAGCACTTACTCTCGCAGACCAACTAACTAACTAACTAACTACAGTTTCCTCATCTCTATCGTAGTGTGGCATGACATCCTTTTCCAGGTCAATTTGGTAGACAAGAATATGTAAAGTAAAAGTAGCGATATTGTTACAGCCAAAAATATGATAACAGCTTGCCTTAACTACATTGTAAAATACAGGGATGTAGGGTATGAAGAAGCTTTAATAAAAGCAAAGGCGATGGCTGAAAAATTTGGTGTCGATCCAGCGTTTAAGTCGCCTTCACTCACTCGTCATAGGAAACGCCATTTCAGCTAAGAATGTGAAAATTAAATTATTACTACGAACTCGGAAGCCAAGTTCGAAGTTGACTACTTCTGTCAGCTTGTAGATACCGCGAGATTGTCAATAGAAGAACGGTTTGAACAGATAAAACAACATGTGGACCTTTGGGGTTTCCTTTATGATCTGAAACAACTCCCTGACAAGAAAACTTCATTAAAGAACTGTATGGATCTTCATCATGCATTGAAAGACGGAGAAAGCTGTGATATTAACGGTTTCGACCTTGGTAAAGAGCTAAGCTATCTCACAAATTTGCTGCCTCAGGATTGTAGCACTCCTCAAGAAGTACTAAAATTTATTTTGAATATTAATCTCTGTGACAACTTTCCGAACAAATGGGTATCACTCAGCATATTATTAACTTGGCTGTCTCAATGGCAAGTGGCGAGCGGAGCTTCTCAAAGTTGAAACTTACCTTCGATCGACCATGGAGGACGACAGGCTTTCTTCACAAGCTTTCCTTTGAATTGAGAATAATGTGGCTCGCAAAATAGACCTGTCACATGCTGTATCAGATTTTGCGGCGGCAAAGGCACGAAAAGTGAATGTTTGAATGATTTGGGTTTTATGTATAAAATAAAGCTTTTTTTTACATGAATCTTTCGTTAAAATAGGGGCAGGGGGCGCCGAATACAAAATTCACACAGACCACAATTTTGCCTATGGACGGCCCTGGGTCAGCTTCCAGTACCTTGGGACCCTGCCTAGTGCAAAAAACCTCTTAAAGATATGGATAAGAAATTCAACAATTACCTCCTTTACCTCTTTGAGGACTCGAGGAGTGAATTTATCTGGACCAAGGGATTTAAAGGTGCTCATTTTACCCAAGGTTGGCAATATCATAGTAATATTAAACAGTACAGTCTGAATTTGTACCATTTCCCTGAAAGAAAATTTTTGCAGCAGGGATATTCGAGGTTGCCTCTTTAGTAAAAACTGACACGAAAAAATTGTTCAGCACGGTTGCTATGTCAGCATTACTATATTTTAGTTCCCCATCTCATCTTTGATAGAACCTATGCTATTTTTAATTAGCTTTCTGCTGTTTATATGACAAAAAAAAAATTCTTCGAGATTTGATTTGCAGACAGAAACATTTCTAAGTTCTGAACGTTTCGCTTTTGTTATTTGCGTCTTAGCACGCCACCGAAGCATTATAAGGTTTCGTTTATGCCTAAGATCAAAGGTCCCTCTTCATTGTTTGTAAGCTTTATTTCTCTCCTTTATAGCAGAGCTAATATCGTCGTTGAACCACTTGGGGGTCACAAGAGAAATATTTAGCTGAATTTTGAGAGGAACAAATGAGCCTTCTCTTTCCATGAACCCATTTAAATGAACACCAAAATTCATCTATGATGATGCTGTTCACAAACATTAAATCAATTAAACTATCTTTGAGGCCATCGAAATCAGCCCTGCGAAAGTCTTGTTGCTGAATGAATTTCATAAATTTAGATACAGGGGTCTTAACATTAAAACGGAATCGGTTATGAGTGTTGTCGCTTAGGGGCTCGCAGACCGCCAGATCGGATATCAGGTTGTCTTTTGTCATTAATATCAAGTCTAATATATTATTCCCTCTTGTGGGTTCCCTCACTTACTGGGTCAGGAAGTGATCGTCTACGAAACTGAACCTGTTTCCCTCGACACTGGCATATTTAGACTCCTAGTTTATCCCACCGCAATTACAGTCTCCATAATTAAAGCTAATTTTCCCTCCATCGCTTGACCCAAAGTATTGTAAAGTTTGAGATCCAAATCAGCAGACTGGTGAAGTTTTCTATATACGAGTATTGGTATTACGTGGAGAGACTGAAACTGACTTCGCAAACAAATTCGAAGCGATTCCTCACAGGGTACGGATGATCCCTAAAGAGCCACACCTCCCCCTCCCTGTGTGTCCTCTCTTCGTGAAACATTTTATACCCCTTGAGTTAAAATTCTCCTTCGAAGTTTCGTGTAGACGTGTGCATCCAACTCTGTTATCGCTTTGACATCATAATTTTCAATTGTAACTAAAGCTTTAAATTCGTCAGATTTGTTTCAAAGACACCTCGCATTAAATTGGACGACCTTTAGGGTGATTACGGCGGTTTGAGCCCCCCTCGCATAGCCTTTCCTGATGGTATTTCTGGGACAGATTCGTCTCCACAACCAGACTCATTTGCTATTGCTGGAATGGACTTGTTATCCAGAGGCTTCAATCAACTCATCGTTCATAGGCTCTGCCTCAACGGTCTCATTTGCCAATGGCCCAACTTGAGTAAGCTCGCTTGTCTGTATCGCCACTCTGTTCCATCACTTTGGCCAAAGCAACGACATCTATCTAGAAGGTTGTATACATTAGGATTGATTAAATTCCCTAACTTTAATTTGCTTTCGGCATTTAAGTTTATCTCGTCTGCTGAAAACCTTTTTTTCCCGCCGAAGGTCAAGGAATCGAATTCCTTTGCCCTGAATAACGTTTTAAGCCTGTCGTTTATCGCAGTGTCTTGACTTAATACCACATTGTTTTCAAGCGAGGCAGGATTCTCATCATGATTGCTCGGTCGGTTTTTCGTGTTAATTGTGTCTGTCAATTCGTTAAATTCAGCCATGATTCTTTCGGAGTACCCAACGGGTCCCTTCTGAAATATGTTGTTCGAACGTGCTTTACCTATTATGCTTAGTCCTAGTTTCCCCTAACTCCCGTTTTAATTTATCGAATTTGCTTCCGGAAAACATTTGTTCACAGACCGCGGAATCCTCAAAGAGGATAGACTCCCCTTCATAGTCTGAGAGTAGCTCGTACTTATTTTCTAGCCTAATGCTGAAGGAATTTTGCATGGCGTCTTTTTGTCTTACTGAGCGTTTTGCAGGTCGAAAACGCTCAGTAAGACTGTAACATTGACGTCTAGGTTACCGACGGGGAAATTCTGCACGACCTGTTTAGTCTTGATGACTGCGCAGCATGCAGTCCTGAAATCCTCCTCTATCTACTCTGTAACATTGGCGTTTTTATTGATACCTTCAACTTGGGGAAAATTACTGCAGTATCTATCTTATTGGGTAACAGAGCTAGTTCGACTTTTAACAGTTTTGCAGTCTAAGCCGCTGTAACTGTTGGCCGCTGTAACTATGGTGGCTGCCAGCTGCCTAAATTCGTATGTTATTTTCTAGACTATTAAACACGTCTCTAAGAAGACATTTCCCTGTCTTTGTTCTCTTCTAATTTTCAAAACAAACAAACCGACACGGAGAACAATTTGTTCTCAGAGTTGACTCCGAACGAGGAGGTCCACTGTTTTTACACTACACGAGTATCGTGTGTGCTTTAAGGCAGGGGGTATCATTTCTACTACTACTACTACTACTACTACTACTACCAATCATATTGAATACCCGATTTTAACTTCAACTTAAATTTCTAGTACTAATATAGTTTCTCAACAAAGCACACCAAACACGTATCAAGCACATGGTGTGTGTGTGTGTGTGTGTGTGTGTGTGTGGTTTTGTTTTGTTTTTCAGTGCAGTGTTGCATATTGGCAGTTATTAAAGAAAATTTTGAAACTACAAATATGAATTTAAACAAGTACTATAATTTAAAGTACTACATAGTTATATTCAGACAGTTTGAATGAAGCTTTAATTGGTTAACGAGTCCAGCTAATTGACGCCGAAAGTGCACAAGTTTTCTTCAACCGTTAGTAGTGTTAAAAATGGGCTCTGAAAACTAAAATGGCCACTATAAATTTTACTAATTTCTAGCCTACATCAGTCATTTCAGATAGTAAATATTACAAGAAGTGGTATTTCACGTTAATTATATTATAAAGTTTGCCAAATAGTTGAAAGTGATTATCCGAAAAGTATATATAAGGTACATTTTTAATGCAAAACACACTATTTAATGCGAGTCTTTTCCGAGGAAACCACAGTTTGACGAGGAAAAGGAAAACCAAGTCTTGAGACCAGAGTTTCCCGAATATTTTTATTTTACGTTTAATAATTTATTATTATTTATTAATATATATATATATATATATATATATATATATGAGAGAGAGGGAGTTACAAGGAGTTACAAGGAAAAGTAGTACCTCAAAAGGCCTTGCGGCCCATCTCGAGGAGGTATCAATGGCAACGGGTGCCAGGGAAAAATTCATACACCCTCAAATACTGTAGTGTGCAAGATTCGGTCTAACCTTTTCTTGAACAGATCCACAGAAGAACTGTTCACAACTTCTGAAGGTAGCCTGTTCCACGTGTCACAGATCTTATACGTAAAGTAATTCCCACACACACTACAGTAGTCCTAAACCGTTTCAAATCCAACTTCCAACCATTGTTGCGAGTTGGGTTATCATTTAAACTATACATGCTTCTAAAATCGACATTGTTGAACCCGCTAAGAACTTGAAAACCTCGATGAGTTGACCGCGCAACCTCCGAGTTTCCAGCGAAAACAAATTCAGGGCGCGTAAGCGTCGATTGTAGCCCATATGCCTAACAGAAAGGATTAACTTTGTGACCCTCTCCTGCACTCGCTCCAGCCTCTCAATATCTTTCATGAGGGTGGGCAACCAGAATTGCACAGCATACTCCAGGTGCGGCCGAACCAGAGAATTACACAGAGAGAGCACAATCTCCTTGTTCCGAAATCGAAATTGCCTCCTGATATAACCCAACAACTTCTGGGCTTTCTTTTTCACCTCTACACACTGTTTGGTAAACTTAAGGTCGCTGCTAATTAGCACACCCAAGTCCTTTTTCAAATCAGTCACCTCGATATTATTCCCCAACATGGAGTAGTCCGACTTGGGATTGGCGTAGCCAATGTGCATCACCTTGCATTTACCCAAGTTAAACGGCATTTGCCATTTTTCGTACCACTCTCCTATCCTACCTAGGTCCACACGCAGTTCCTCGATCGCCTCGGGCGTCCCAACATTGGCCCCAAGCTTCGTGTCATTAGCGAATTTGGCGATCCTATTGACGATGCCAGCGTCGATATCATTTATGTAAATGATAAACAACAGTGGCCCCAAAACGGAACCCTGAGGAACCCCGCTAGTGACCGAGGCCCAACCCGAACTAGCCCCTTTAATTACAACCCTCTGCCGCCTATTCTTCAGCCAGTTTTCAATCCACTTACCTACATCCCCACCAATACCCAGCGCGCGCACTTTGGCCATTAGCCGTCGGTAAGGTACCTTATCAAAGACTTTATGAAAGTCGAGATAAAGTATATCAATCGCCCTACTCTTATCATACTCACTCAACATGACGTGGAAAAACTCGAGCAAGTTGGTGAGACGACCTATGCCGTCTAAACCCATGTTGGGAGTCCCCAAGCAGCTTGTAGGAATCCAAATGGTCAACGATCCTATCCGCTATTATACCCTCTAATAATTTACATACAACTGAAGTGAGACTAATGGGACGATAGTTCCCTGGACTTTCGTGATCCCCTTTCTTAAAGATAGGGGTCACGTTGGCTTCCCTCCAGTCACCAGGCACCTGGCCCGTCTCCAACGATTTGTTGAAGACTGTAGCCAGGTGGGGAGCCACCTGGTCGCGCACCTCCCGCAACACTCTGGGGAGAAACTGGTCTGGCCCAGGAGCCTTAAACGCGCTCAGTTTGTCCATTCTATCGGCAACGACTGTCGCAGTACATCGAACACTATCCAGGCCAGCACCTTCGTGCCTGACGCCTGGCTCGGGGATGATGCGGGTGTCCTCCCTGGTGAACACTCCCGCAAAGTACTCATTAAGCACATTGGCGATGTGCACGTCGGAGGTCCGCAGAACGCCGCTTCGGTCCTTTAACGGACCTAACATGTTTGTATTGGGCTTTCTACTATTAACATAACTGAAGAAATCCTTAGGGTTCCCCTTGCAGAGGCTTGCCACCCATAGTTCTTCGTTACGTTTCGCTATCTTAACCTTCGCCTTCACTTCCCTACTCAGGCGGACATACGCTTCAATGTTCTCATGGGAACGATTGGCCTTCGCCCTCCTATACGTTACTTTCCTATTTCGGATAGCCGAAGCGATGTCGCGATTGAACCACTTAGGCTGCGTTGAAGCAGGGGTGACCGGTTTTGAGGGTATGGCAGCAGACTGCAGCACCATAAACTCGTCCCGGAATGCACTCCACACTCCCCCAACATCGCCGCCGACCTCTAACACCATCTCACCTACGCTATCCCGGAGGCTAACAAAGTCCGCCCGCCGGAGATCGAGCTTACTGCCTCTCGAGTTACTACGCTTCACCCGAGGGACGCACACACGGAACCTAATCAGACCGTGATCACTCCCGCCCAACGATTCGTCAACGGTGAGGCCAGTGACGAGGTTGTCTTCGGTCGTGAATACTAAGTCTAGAACGCTTTCGCCTCGTGTAGGCTCATTGACCCACTGAGTGAGGAAGTTCTCATCAGCAAAGTCAACTAGCCTCCTCCCTTCAGCATCAGCAGTCCTGTCTTCCCACTTTATGCCGCGACAATTGAAGTATCCTAAAACTACACACACCCTATCCCCTAGCAGGCTACGGAGTTCGGTGTACATGGCTGTATCCTCCTCGAGGAGGAAATGCGGAGGTCTGAGAGAGAGAGAGAGAGAGAGAGAGAGAGAGAGAGAGAGAGAGAGAGAGAGAGAGAGAGAGTTACAAGGAAAAGAAGTACCTCAAAAGGCCTTGCGGCACATACCGAGGAGGTACTAATGGCAACGGGTGCGAGGGAAAATTTTCTACACTCTCAAATAGTGTGTAAGATTTGGTCTAACCTTTCCTTAAAGTGATCCACAGAGGAACTGTTTACAACTTCTGAAGGTAACCTGTTCCACGTGTCACAGATCTTGTAGGTAAAGTAATTCCCACACACACTAGTCCTAAACCGTTTAAATCGAACTTCCAACCATTGTTGCGAGTTGGGTTATCATTTAAACTAAACATGCTTCTAAAATCGATATCTTTGAACCCGCGTCACGTAAGCGTCGATTGTAGTCCATATGCCCAACGGAAGGGATTAACCTTGTGGCATTCTTCAGCCAGTTTCCAATCCACCTACCTACTTCCCCACCAATACCCAGCGCGCGTACTTTGGCCATTAGCCGGCGGTGAGGTACCTTATCAAAGGCTTTCTCATCAATCGCCCTACTCTTATCATACTCACTCAACATGATTTGGAAAAACTCGAGCAAGTTGGTGAGACACGACCTATGCTGTCTAAACCCATGTTGGAATCCCCAAGCAGCTTGTAGGAATCCAAGTGGTCAACAATCCTACCCGCTATTAACCCCTCTAATTAATTACCTACAACTAAAGTGAAATGGTGTTATTTATAGAGGTTCCAAAGCCTCTCTTCCCACGCATGAGGTAGCAGTAGCGTCCTAATAGTAAGAGTAGAGAAAAAGACTTAATACTAAAAGAGAAGTTTTTTTTTTTTCAGTCAGAGGAGAACATCCTTAACGTAAGCTAAAAGGACAGAGTAACTCACAGGACAGGATTGTACAACATACTTCACCTGCCCTCTCGAAAGAGAGAGAGAACCTAAAGGAACTGGCAGCCAATTTCTCTAGAATCCCACGACTCGGGACCGGAGGGCTGTCACACCCCAAGTATAAAGTTTACAACACTCAGAAGGAACGTCCATAACCTTTATAACCACTGCGGAGAGAGAGAGAGAGAGAGAGAGAGAGAGAGAGAGAGAGAGAGAGAGAGAGAGAGAGTCAAAATGTTCTGACACTGTACAGTAGATTAGATACACACCTGAGGAGAGGAGAAAGAGTTGCTTGAAAAGCTCCCTGCTTCCTCCAGTACCCGTTGGCCTTACACAGAAGCGACCGCAGACATTGTGGTTGAGACTTAGACCGCGTATATAAAGTTGAGAGGTCAAGCGCGACTGGTGAGGCCTGCGTGAGAAGGGTGAACCATCCGTCAGCCCAATTGGTCACCAAATCTTCTTCATGGACGCTCTCCACTGTACCTTGTCTCCTGCTCAGTTTTGTAGGATTCGTGTGAGCGTTTTCGTTTTTTGGGTTCTCTTCTCTCACTTTCTTTTCGGTGATTTCTTTCAGTCTTCGAACCTCGTAGCGTAGCGCAGATTTAGAAAAACGAGGGTATCTCGAGTTGTATCTTTGTCTTATTTTGTTCCCAAAGAGATGTTGTCTTCTCTCTTGTGACAATGCCCGTTTCGATCGTTTCGGGCCGCTGTTAATTTCTGAGAAATTATAAATGGTTTCGATGCCATATTCTTTTAAGACTGGAGGCGGGATCATGGTTTTGAGGGCAGACACGACGTCATAACGTCTCTGCATTTTTCCCAACTGATTAATGGAGCGAAGCACACTTTGAACTTCCTTCAGATTCATTTCACTTACCGTCCTTGCCACCGCACTCGCCTCCTGCAGAAGAGATGATGAAAATGCCCTCCCTCTTCTGCTTGGTTCTATCATCTTGTGATATAGAGACTTCAGTGGCTCATAAACCCTTGGTTCTATCTGAGGGCCCCCCAATATTTGTAACGATGATGAAAACTCTCCCACAAGTTTATCTCTGATTTTGTTTAACGTGTTTCTGAGTTTATTTGGATCCTTTTCGTTCAATGCTCGAAGGAAGAAATTGGATATTGTATTACTTTTTAACTCTCTGCCGGAAGCCGTTCCTTCGGAGGATTTAAATGCTCTAGACAAAAGATTGGCTGCTGTGTCAGAGCTGTGCACTCTGAGAACTAGTTCATCGAGAACTTTTTGAACTTGCCACAATACAACTCTCTTGTCGTTCACTGAAAGAGCTCCTGATAGTAACTGTTGGCCCGCATAGACTACCACCGCTAAGAGATTAAAAAGTCCAACCAGAAGGACGACGCCATCGTCCTCTCTTCTGTTCGGAATGCTGCTGTCAGATCGACCGTCGTTCAAAGGGCTCCAGTGGAACACCACCGCAGTTCGACCTTCAGACTCTGAATTCAAAGAAGAACGTGCTGAGGTTTTTCTAGATTTCAAATAAGAACCGTTTTCTTTGGGACTTGTGTAGATTGAATGAGAATGTTTTTCATCGTTTCCGAATGAATGTGGTACCTTTACAAGAAAATTCCTCACATGGTGTTTATATAGAGAGGGTAGTTTATCGTTTGGTCCAAGTATATTAGGTGTATTTAATTCTGGAACATAGGCAGGGAACTGGATTGCCAAGGAAATGATGGCACGGACAAGGCCATGCTCGTTCTATATTATTTAATTTCACAAAAAGAACATGGTGTTATTGGGATAAATGTTTAAAAATTATTATTATTATTATTATTATTATTATTATTATTATAGCACAGTCGTTAACATAAAAAATGCAGAAATAAATCTTTACTGAAGATCCACGTTTCACTTCTTTTCAAATACTATTGCGATGGAAAGCGTCACCACTTCCCTAACTTATCCCGTCACAGTTTGGATTCAACTGATCTTAAGTTTCTTGAGAGTTGAAGTTTTCGTTTAAAGCTTTATTCGAGGAATGGAAACCCATCTGCGCATCCAGTTATTATTCATTCCCGTTTAATGAAATTTATTAACTGTGACTCCGGTCATCGTTGACCACGCCCCCATTATTCATTGAGCTCCGCCCACATCTGAGAGGCCGCCGCCCACTTCCCCGTTCGTGCTTCGTTGGTTGTTGGTGTCTCGTGAAATACGAAGTACCATTTTTAGGTTAGTGGACCAATGCGTTACTGCAATAATGCACTATTCGACCGCGGAAGATCGTAAGAAAACATTAGTGAAGGAATCAAGGTCGTGATTAATCACTCATATCAAAATGTATACAATAACTTTCTCACCATTAATCATGAGTTTTATAATACTCTGTTAACGATTAAGCATCGTCGCATTCAACCACTCAAATCGAAAGCGTTTCTCGTTTTAATTTACTATTTAGAACATCAGTTACATAGCTTTTAGCTAAAAAAAAAATTTGACCGTTTTTAGGGCTTAGTTTAAATGAAATTAGTTCAGTATTATACGGTAATTTTTGTTATGTGCTTTAAAATGCTGTAGGAGTATGCAGAAATTACAAATCATCATAAGATGTAAGAGTGGATCGATCGTACACTCAAGCTCATAATGTTGAATCCTGAAAAAATAAGAAATCCCATTCATCCATTTTGGAACGGTTCATCGAGAGGATTGCTCTTGGTTTAAGGCAGGAAGGAATCCGAATTTAAGTATAAATAGCCGCGATTCTCCTTTATAATTAAATTTCTTAAACCGATAAGCAAATCGATCAAAAGTGCTGGTCACAAGGACTACTTCATCATAAGCGCATCGTAACACCGTTTCCCTTAGTTCATCGAGGTTAAGGAACATTGAGATTATTCAGTAGTTAGGTGGGTAACCGTCCTCTGTGTCCAAATGATGTAGTGAGTTGGGGCTCTGATCCGCGTAAAGCTGACCGTTAGCGTTATGAAGGACGTTATGTTGACAGTGTATGCAACACTGCAACAGTATTACTGTCAGTCAGAGATGGTTGTACTTCTGAATGGACACCGCAAAAAATATGTATTTAATAATAATAATGTGAAGTCGACATGATTTTTATAGGCCCGAAAACTCACACACTTGAATGGTGTGTAAGCACAAATTGTCTCTGGTGATCCATTGATGAGATACGGCAATAAATTTGCGCACATTTTTTCCTAATAAATAAAACTGCGAAAGATGTACATTACTTTTACGCAGCTGACTTTATATCAGGGATGGCAAGCTTCTCTTTGCTTGGGTGACCCCTCTCGTGAAATGTGGGTGAAAATTTTTTATTCAAAATAATGATAACTCAGAAAATGTATATTCGTTAAAAATTAAACAAATAATGTTGTTACAATGTTACCGTGCCGTTATGATGAATTATTTTGTTTTTTATTTATTTATTGAGAATTTTCCGACATTTTTTGAAGCCCGAGAGCCTAGACAAAACTCTCTCCAGGCCGGATGCGGCACGCGGGCCTTCAGTTGGCTATCAATGCTTTATATTATACTTTATTTTAGTTAGTAACTGGAATTACGATATAAATGTACACTGGCTTCAATATACTGTACTGTTTTTTATTGCTTTTAACTTTTTCATACCTATTCTTTCAGCATTTTTTTTTGCTAGCAGGTGCTGATATATATATATAATATCGTGTACATGGGTGTAGGACATGGGAAATTTAACCTTCACCGCTCTCGTGTGTGTGTTGTGTGTGTGTGTGTGTGTGATTATTGGTTGGTATAATTTCACATTTCTCGACAACTTCGAGAGAAATGACATAACGAACGTTTTCAGCATCTCTGTGTGCATAGCGTAATTGTAGAGCTAGCTTATATATTCTCCTTTTTCCTGTGAAATTTTCATGACTACTTTTCCAGTGTCAAGGTATTTTCTTCAACCTTTTTCCGTACCCGCCTCTGGCGGGGAGGGTGGGGAGAGTGTCTTACGCTTTTCTACCCAGTTTTCTACTACTGTTAGAATAATTAAAAATGCGCTGGTTTAATAACAGGAACGCCCTGAATGGACCGAAGAGAGAGAGCGGGTCATTCCATGGAGATGTCCAAACATTTTTTTTCAGCAAAACCACACTTTTAATGCACCATTTTATAGGGAAATGTCTATTTTAATACTCTAAAGAGAGATTGATCCTATCATGTACAGAAAAAAGGTTATGTAGTAAAATGTGACCGTAGGTCTATCATTAGTTTTTCAGTGTTAAGAAAGAGCAAAGGTGACAGTGTTGTATCGTCTTACAGACTGCACAGATCACTGATATGTGTTGTACATTGGGGTATTATCTGTGTATTCACTTAATAACAGCTCATACTTGCCAACCATTTTTTCTCCAGGCTTTAATAAAGTGAACCATGTCTCTTATGTAACGACCGTTACGTTTTTCTTTTTTTTTAGATAGCAACATGCAGAAAGCAAGCAGACCCATACTACTACATACCATCAATAAGCTATCAAAGACACATAGGATAGTGCCTCCTTCACTTTTAAAGAAAACGCACGTAACGGTCGTTACAGCATCATCGTAACGGTCGTTACAGTCGCACAATGTAACGATCGTTACATACTTTCTTTGCAAACTACATGTATAAATGTTGACATTGTTGGGTCATGCCAGTCTTAAGTATTATGTTTATCCATATTAAATGTTTGTTTTAATTTATTTCAGTTTCTAAGTGAAGTGTCACTCTCTCTCTCTCTCTCTCTCTCTCTCTCTCTCTCTCTCTATATATATATATATATATATATATATATATATATAGTTAAGTGGTTTATCGTCACCATTTTATAGTGAAAGAATTTATTGTTGCCTTTTTATCTTTGTCGGATCTTTCTTTTAATGTTAATTATGAAGTTGAAGTTTCGGTTGAATGGTTTCGCGATGTGACGTCATCTTGGTCGTTTATACGAGACAATCCGTGCGACAGTGACGAGCCGGCCAAATTTAAGTTTTGAGAGAACGCGCGTTAAAGTTTTAAAGCTCGCGCATATGGTCCACCACTCACAGAAGGCTTAAACATAAATTCAAAGAAAGTAAATTGGGAAAACGTAAACAAAGATTTACAGGAAGTAAATTGGGAATTGCTACTTTACGAGAAGACTCCACATGAAATACTATGTATAATAGAGACTGAAACCAAACCTATAATACTGAAACATATTCCAGAGAGACAGAAAAGAAAACGTAGCAAGCTCGAGAGCGAAATCAGGACACTATTTAGGCAACGAAGACAAACCATAAAACATCTCCACAGATGCAGAACTGATGCAAAGAGACTCAAACTAGAGAGGAAACTTGGCGAAATAGAAATGGACCTAAAGCAAACATTCATACATAAGACAAACGAGGAGGAAAACACGGTAGCAGAAAACATAAAAAATAACCCAAAATACTTCTTCACGTTTGCGGAAAAGAAAATGCAGTGTAAGGAGAGTATTGGTCCGTTGATAGACGGAGAGGCCAAATACACAAATAACACGAAAAAAAATAAGCGAACTGCTTAGGGAACAATTTAACTGTGTTTAGCATCACTAAGTCCGAGATGGAAGTAGAAAACCCAGGCGAATTTTTCGACAAAGATACAAATCAGCCAAGAACAAATTCCGGCACAAACCTATTAATGGACTTCGAGTTCACGGAAGGAGGTGTAATTAAGGCTTTATCACAGATGCAAGACAATTCAACTCCAGGGCCAGACATATGGAGTGCCACGTTTCTGAAGAACTGTAAAGGAGTATTGCCAAACCGCTATGCTTACTATGGAGGAAATCACTCGACACAGGACAAATTCCACTCCCATTAAGAACGCGAACATTGCCCCCTATTTAAAGGTGGTAACAGAGCAATGCCTAAGAATTATCGGCGGTGGTTCTCACCTCACACCTTATAAATTGTTTTGAACGTATAATTGGAGGCAAAACTACCTACTACCTACAAGAAAAAGACTTGTACAACCCAAATCAATATGGCTTCAGGGCTGGAAGATCATGCCTATCATAGCCACTCGACCACCAGGAGAAAATATTGGAGACATTGTGTCGAGGACAAAACATAGATGTAATATGTACAGACTTTGCTGAAACCTTCGATAAATGTGACCATGAAATCATAGCAAACAAACTTAAGAATACAGGAATTACTGGAAAGCTAGGAAGATGTATATTTAATTTCTTGACGCAAAGAACACAAAGAGTGGTGGTAAATGGAGTTAAATCGAAAGTCTCAGAAGTCGTGAGCTTGTGCCCCACAAGGGACAGTATTAGCTCTTTGCTGTTCATAATAATGATTGCAGATATTGATGCAGATATTAAGGACAGTATTGTATCATGCTTCGCAGATGACACAAAGATATGTAAGGAAATAGTGAACGAAGGTGACATAAGAAAATTACAAAACGACATTCAAACATTATCCCAGTGGGAAGAAGACAATAATATGAAGTTCAAGGAATAAAAATTCCAACTTTTAAGATATGGTAACAACAAGGAGCTGCAGAATAAAAGGTACAAAACTCTGCAAGACAGATAACACCAAATCTACAAGTCAGGGATCTTGGAGTGATAATGTCGTCGGATACAAAATTCAGAGGGCACTACAACATCAAAATTACAACGGCTAGAAAAATAATGGGAATCATCTAGAGGAGCTTCCGCAGCAGAAAAGCAAACATCATGCTCAAATTACGGAAGAGTCTAGTCCTACCAATAATTGAATATTGCTCAGTACTCACAAGCACACACAGAAAACGAGACATTACGAACATTGAAGCTATACAAAGGACTTTTACTTCTAAGGGTCTCGACTACAATCCCTGAAACTCTACTCTCTCGAAAGAAGGCACGAGCGATCCACAATAATATACATATGGAAAATACTTGAGGGCTCTGTCCCTAACCTTAGAAATGAAATAAAAACAATTGGAATGAGAGAAGAGGCAGGAGGAGATCAGACAGTAATTCCCTCCTTCACCAAATCCTGCAAATGAGGCGGGATGCTGCAGATGGGTCGACCGCAGGTCGATCCTGGACCGTCGTTCAAACTCACACAAAGTATATATATATATATATATGAGAGAGGGAGGGAGGGTTTTTTCTCCCTAATTGAACATTAACGTAATCAGGATAAACTTCATTGAAGTTAGTTCTCATTCGAAGGAATCTGCAATGGAAAGAAACGGTATTTCTTATATTATCTCTGTATGGGTCACTGATTCCGCAAGGCTTAAATTTGAAACTGTTGTAGCTGTGTTTTGGATGAACACGACTGGGTTGATTTTTTTTTGGCTTTATCGCTCGTTGCTTAAGTTCATTCACGAGGAAAATATACTGGAAATGCCTTCAGGGAAATTACTAAAGCCATTCACATAGTTTCATATATATATATATATATATATATATATATATATATACACCTTTGGTTAGCTTCCGCCTGAATTGTTCATTCTGACAAAGGTCAAGCTTTTCACTCCACTTTAGACCCACAGTTTAACGTGGAATCCAAACCACGCCCCACCAGCAGCCCAGCGTCTTAACCACTAGGCCACCTAGGGTACCCATTTATCTACCAATCACTTTCTTTATTGTGTGAAAGGATGAACAGCTGGGTTTCGCTGCGCGCCGGCTGCCGTCACCGGCTCTCGAACCCGGTGCCGATGGATTCGTAGTCAGCGACGCTAACCACTACACCACCACCACCATATATATATGATGCATACCCACAAAGAAATGAAAAGCGATTCCAAGGCCTTTAGTGTATGCGACAGTACACCTCACCTGGGAATGAAGGGAAAAGGCAAGAAGCCAAAGATATCTCTCTGTACAGCGTAAACAAGCTGGGTCCTATCCGCTTAGCATATTGTAGTTTCTTAGCAGGTAGCTGGTTGGTGAGGGAAGCTGTATTTTGGGGCCTCTTTGCTAGTGACCCGTTGCCGGCGTTGGGCTTCCATCCTGAAAAAGAAAAACTTCAGTATTTGCCATTTATCTTACTTATTCGAACTATAATGGATTTAATATCCCAAAAGAGTTCCTTGTTCCGTGCACTGTCTGTATATATATATATATATATATATATATATATATATATATATATATATATATATATATCGTAAACAAAGGAAAGAAAGAACGTTTGGAAAAGATTGAAAATTTTATTAATTTTCATTTAATCAGAAGCAGGACATGAAATCGGGGAAATCAATATTTGCTTAATATACACGCACACACACACACACATACACACACACACACACGAGGGTTAGTCTGAAAGTTTCCAGACACTATAAAATTTACCCGCATTGTATGGAAACTTTCGCACCAACCTGCGTGTTGGGTATCAAAAGTCGCGTCCAAGGGGGGAACTTCATACGGAGGATTCAAAAGTTCTGTCCCAAAAATAACTGTAGAATAAATACTTTTTAGACAGGACTTGTGAATCACCCTGTGTGTATATATATCACCGGACAGCTTCTCGTCGCTCAGCGAAGTTAGGCGACATTGGGTTTGGAGAGTAGTTGGATAGGGGACCGTTGTCTGCGTCCACATTATGTAGCGACCCGTGGTTCGGATCACACGAAAAGCTGTAGGTCCCCTTCGACATATGATCTTAGATGTTGCAAAGTTAAGCAACTCTCAACAAAATAAATCCCATTGGACGTGACTTTTGACACTACTTATCTGTCTATCTATCTATCTATCTTCGTACGTCTCGATTGTGTAGTGGTTAGCATATATATATATATATATATATAAAATTTTGGTTTAGCTTCCGCCCGAATTGTTCATTCTGACGAAGGTCAGAATGAACAACAACAAATCGATGAATCTGTACAGAATTTAAATTCTGTACCGATTCATCGATTTGTAGTACCTGGTTTTCCATACATTAAAACCAAGCTCACCCTTTCGTCTATTGTTAATTTCGCAGCCATCCCTACCTAAAAGAAAAAAATATATAATCAACACCCTCTCTCTCTCTCTCTCTCTCTCTCTCTCTCTATATATATATATATATAATTTATATATATATATATATATATGGGAATGAACTCAGATTGGCTCCCTGAGGTTTTTATGATACCCACAGACCGTGCATGGAACAAGGAACTCTTCTGGGAAAATTAAATCCACTATAGTCCGAATAAGTAATGGTAAATGACAAACACTATAGTTTTTTCTTTTCATGATGTTAGCTCGACGTGGGCAACGGGTCACTCTCAAAGAGGTCCCAAAAATATAGCTTCCCTCACCAGCTATCTGCAAAGCAGATAGGATCCAGCTTTGGGACAGGATCTAGGGTTTAAAGCAGCCTAGCCCCGATACATTTAGAACCTCAATATAAGCAAAAGACTCGTTGCATTCACGTCGGATTGAATACATCAAAGAAAAAGGGGTAACTATTATATTTTTAGCCAAAAACCAAAACTTAAACCTTAACTGGCAGAATTGAGCGTCCACTTTTTCAAGGCACATAACATGTCCGTTTCATGATGGGAATGAACTCAGAATGGCTCGGGCTAACATCATGAAAAAGAAAAAACTATAGTGTTTGTCATTTACCATTACTTATTCAGACTATAGTGGATTTAATTTTCCCAGAAGAGTTCCTTGTTCCATGCACGGTCTGTGTATCATATATAATATATATATATATATATATATATATATATGTTTGCTTGTACCGTTATTTGTGCAAATGATGTTAATGATAAAAAGTGGGTCGGATACTGATTCTGAATTGGTCATTTACGGTGCTCATCTTCATTTTTAATTGACTAAGCGATGAAAATGATCTTTATTCTGTCAAGTGTTCCTTCTCGTGCCAGCTGTTCCCTTTAATTGAGGAACCTCCCACTCATCCCTCGGACTGTTAGACGCTAACTCGCGTTCACAGCATTTATTTTTCTCGGACGAACATCTGTTTTACAGTATGTGAATTCGGCTTGGTGTTCCGCATTCCAATACGTAACTTGTGGTTTTCATTTTTTGTGTCATGTCAAAAATATGGTCAGGTTTGATGTTTCTGGAAACGAGCGATTCTTTTTGCATTCTTTAAAAAACCGTTGATTACTCGTTCTTAACTCTGCGTGAAGAACGCTTATTTGCGATTCCTTTGCGTAATCACTCCGATACAAGACGTCTCTTTGTATTTTTTGTGTTATAGTTTGTCTATCTGTCTGTCTTTGTCAAATTATCAGTCGTTTTTGTCTGTTCGGTTTCAATGGTCATTTCGTTTTGTTAATAAATGTATTTCACTCTTAACCAAAAGGAATCTCGAATTGAAATTCAATTAACTTAAAAAATTTGGCTCTTAATTAGAGAGCAGGATTTTAACTGAGGTTTCCATGCTTTCATGGCTCGCCTTTTATACTGTATACAGGATAATCGTAAAGTCACACACCATAAACATGGCAACATGACTGCATAATTGTTTTTGGCGTGTATTTCTTTAAGAAAACTTAACTCTAATCATATAATGTCGGACAGAGTTTTTTCCAAATTATTTGTTTCTGGATCCAGCCCAGTAGTGCAGTAGCTTAGACCCTGATTTTTGAAGTAAGTGGACATTCTGGACAAAAGCACCAAACTTGGCTCAAATGTTGTTCAGGACCTTAGCTACCAATTTTTCCCCGGAACCAAGACGCACAACCCTATCTTGGCTGCCATTTTGGAAATCCAAGATGGCTGCCAGCTAGAAATCAACAAACTATTGTGAGGAGTAATTGTAAATAAATAGTCCCTAAACCTACATATTTCGATGCCAGGATTGCTATAAAATAATCAGAATTACCCTTAAATGTTTATTTAATGTAAAATATTTAATAATATAACTATATAATATGTGCTTTTCTGTTTTGCAGGTGATTTGTGAACATGGATTGGAGCAAATGCATGGTTTGTCAAGAGAGCAAAGGTGAGACTCTTAAATGTCCACTCAATGCTGTGAGTGGTAAAAAAACTGAAGCATATGCAACATTTATGGAGAATGTCAACGCATTCAAGAATCTTGGAAGACTACCAGTTCCTCTTCTTTTCAATGAAGAGGTGACTGTTGAAGATCTGGTTCAGAATAAAGCTGTGTGGCACAAGTCATGCCATGTTAAATTTAGTAAAGAAAAGCTTGAAAGGGCTACAAAAAAGAGAGAAAGGGCGGATGAAGGTGAAACCAGTTCATCTACGGGGAAGCGGGTTCAGCGGCATCCTATGGACAAAGCAACTTGTGTGTTTTGTCAACAAACACATGGGCATCTTCACGAATTCAGTACATTTGGCGCTGACGTCAATTTACGAA
The DNA here is from genome assembly GCA_023014485.1 of Bathynomus jamesi. Taxonomy (NCBI): domain Eukaryota; kingdom Metazoa; phylum Arthropoda; class Malacostraca; order Isopoda; family Cirolanidae; genus Bathynomus; species Bathynomus jamesi. The sequence continues at coordinate 112,010 of JAJOZX010008521.1, forward strand.
TGATGGCTACAGAACTCAGTGACACAGAACTAATGTCTAGAATAGGAGGTGGTGATCTCATGGCCATTGAAGCCAAGTATCATCTGCAATGCTTGACATTTTATCGGAACCGTTACCGCTCACTTTTGAGACAAAAACAGAGCAAGGAAGAAGGCTATGAAGAAAACTTGATGAAAGCAAAGGCAATAGTTGAGGTCGTTAATCATGTAGAAAATTGCGTGGAAGAAGGAATCTTTCAAATGAAGTTTTCTGTGCTATTTGATCTGTATCAAAAAAGACTTCGGGACTTAGGTATTAATAAGGAAATGAACAGAGGACGATTCAGAGAGAAGATTCTGGAGTATTTCCCATATGCCCAGGAAGTGAGTGATGGCAAGAACAAAATCTTAGTTTTTCAGCAGGGAATTCAGGAAATGCTCAGAGAGACAAATAGACAGAATTTTGAAGGAGATACTATGATTCTTGCAAAAGCTGCTAGAATCATACGCAAGGAAATCGTCAACTTTACTGGATTCAAGTTTGCAGGTGCCTTTCCATCTGGTTGTCAACAGGAATCGGTACCTACAACCTTGAAAACCCTTATATCTATGATCACAAATGGTGCTGACGTGAAGGACCAAACACCAGAAGACTCCCCTGCAACTCTCACTGTCTCGCAACTTATCCTTTTTAATTTTAGGAACAAGCATACATCATCATCTAAGGTTCGCCATTCTTTGGAAAGAGAACCACCATTGCCTCTGTATCTTGGTCTGAAAATTCATACTGAAATTCGGTCAAAATCATTAATTACACAACTATATGAATTGGGTCTCAGTGTGAGTTATGACCGAATTCTTCAAGTCGAAAGCCAACTTGCAACAGCAGTGTGCCAGAACTTCAAGACCAAAGGAGTGGTTGTACCAGCTCAGTTTCGTCATGGACCATTTATTGTTGGGGCACTTGACAATCTGGATTACAACCCATCTAGTACAACTGCCGTTGGATCATTTCATGGTACAGGGATTAGTCTGTTTCAGTTCCCAACTGTCTCAAACTGTGGAACCAAACAAGGTGATCTTGTGCTACCTTCTCTAGGTTCAAAGGACTTGGAGTTACTCATGTCCTACTCAATTGTACCAGCTGTTGCAATGGACAAAACCAAGGTAGAAGTCCTGAAGTTGTCTAATGTGTCTGACCCTATTGAGGGACACTACCATGAAGCATGTTTCCAGGAAAAGGAGTGGATGAAAGAAGCGTTCAGGATCTTGGAGAAAGACACGATAGGGAAGGGTGATGTTATATCATGGTCAGCATACCACGCTACAAGGCAAGAACAAGATGAAGATCAAATGAAAACCCTTTCCTACCTCCTTCCCTTATTCCATGAAAAGGCCGCTACTCCAGCGATGATCAAGCATGGAATGAATGTTGTTCGGTCTGCTACTGAATTCCTTAACCCCGGGCAAATACCAGTTGTTGCATTCGATGCACCCCTATATGCCCTTGGTAAATTCATTCAGTGGAAGTGGCCAGACACCCACGGAGAAGACAAGGTCATCGTCATGTTTGGAGGTCTACATACAGAGATGGCCATGTGGAGAACGTATGGAGATTATCTAGAGGGATCTGGGTGGACAAATGCCTTGACACAAGCAGGCATTGCTTCGGCAGGAACTGTTGACTCATTTCTTAAAGCCTCTCATCTTACAAGAACCAGACATGCTCACCAGGTAACAGCTTTGACATTGGCAAAGCTGCAGCATGAAGCCTTTATGGAAACTGTTGGTCCCTATGATGACAAGACAAAGGAAGAGTGGAAGAAGAAGATGGTTCAGGTCAGTCCAACATTCCAATACTGGGAGACAATTCTTCAGATGGAGATAGACGGCCTCATATTCATACGATCACATCGTGCAGGAGACTTTCCATTGTATGTAGAAAGCTTGAAGAAAGTAGTTCCCTGGTTCTTTGCTCTTGACCACCAGAATTACGCACGTTGGCTTCCACTCCACATCCGGGACATGAAGAATCTCCCTCAGCCAGTTATGAATGAGTTTTCACGAAATGGACACTGGGTAGTACACAAGACCAAGAAGAGATTCTCAGCCATGCCTTTAGACCAAGCGCATGAACAAAACAATGAGAAAGTCAAAGGTTCAGGAGGCGCGGTGGGTCTGACTGAGAATCCAGTGGCATTCAAGAAGTGGATGGTAGCAGGGCCAGAACAAGCCAGATTGATTACTGAATATGAAGACGAAAACCTTCCAGAAACTGAAGACAACAACTTCCACCACGAAGAAGGACTATCTACACAGAGAAGATTCAAGGATCATGTTTCTAATCTCGTTGAAGTCTTCCGTGATATGGGAAATCCATTTTGTGATAATGGGAATGAGTTACTGGCCTTAGACACAAGGAATGTCATGGATGAATCTGTGGTCCATACAGTGAGAACTATAAAGGATTTGGGTAAGGAGCAATATAGCCGATACTACAAAGAAGTTGTCACAGATTGTACAAGGTCAATTCATACACCGATCAAGAAGAACTCGCTTGCCCTCTTCAGATGTCCTCGGCCGAAATCTCAGGTACGGAATGTTGGGGGAATCCAACTACTGAAGAACGATGTTGCTCTATTCTCTCATCTGTATATTGTTATGCAACATCGGCATAGTGACATGGATGCATTCTTCCAACACGAGAATCACCCCTTTCCTTCTTCCCTATCTGATGGTGGGAAATTGCGGTTTGGGAAAAAGTCTGACCTACTGAAAATCATTACATTTGAAAACAAGGACAACCCTCCAGATCCTTTTGATGTGAAACTTCTTGATGGAGCTGCCATCGTCCATTTGCTGTCTACTGCAGGTGTTACCAACTTTGAAGAGTATGCAGATCGTGTATTCGTCCCTTATCTCATCAAACAGTTAGAAACTTGCCAGCGAATTGACATCGTCTGGGATACCTACACTGCAAGCACCTTAAAAGAGACTACCAGAGAAAAACGGGGAAAAGGAATCAGAAGAAAGGTTGAAGGAAAAACCAAATTACCCCTAAATTGGCATGACTTCCTTCGAGACTCTAGAAACAAGCAAGAACTGTTCGCTTTCCTATCAGACAAGGTTGCTGCAATGGAAGTTCCTAACAACAAAGAAGTTGTTATTACATCAGGACCTGAAGTCATCATCAATGGGGCCGACCGCACAATGCCAAGATGCGACCATGAGGAGGCAGACACTAGACTGTTCATTCATCTTCAAGATGCAATAAAGGAAGGGCACATTAACTGCATGATCAGAACTGTAGACACGGATGTTATTGTCATTCTAATAGGAAAATTCCATCACTTGACGTCCATAAGATCTGAAGTAAATATTTGGGTTGGTTTTGGCACTGGGAAAAACTTCACTTACCATCATATTAACACAATCTGTGCCTCTTTGGGTGAAGAGAGATGCACATCCCTACCACTGTTTCACTGCTTCACGGGATGTGATACAACATCATCCTTTTACGGAAGGGGCAAGAATACGGCATGGGCAGCATGGCACCATTACCCTGAGGTAACACAAGCATTCACATTCATGGCACGAAATCCATTTGCAGATGTTGACGCCGAAACTCCCCACTTCAAGCTTCTTGAACGGTACACAGTTGTCCTCTATGACAACACCAGTGACATTGAACGTGTAGATGAGGCAAGAAAGGTCATGTTCTGTCAGAAGGGAAAAGCTATGGAGACTATCCCACCAACTCAGGATGCTCTTCTCCAACACACCAGGAGGGTCACATACCAGGGAGGAATATGGTCGACCTGTGAGAGAAGTGAACAGAATCTTCCAACTCCTGAAGGATGGGGATGGACCTTTAGCGAAGAGTCCCAGTCATGGACACCAGTTTGGACCACAAGACCAGTAGCATCTAAAGCTTGCAGCGAATTGGTCAAATGCGGCTGCAAGAGCAAGAGTGGATGTGGCACCAGGTGTGCTTGCAAGAAGGCCAGGTGGAAGTGTACAGAACTGTGTAGCTGCAACTGTGCAGTTTAACATATAGCGTCGAGCGGGGTGAGTTGGGACAGTTCGGGACAGGGGGTGAGTTGGGACAGTAGGCATTGCAATGCTAAATGCCAAGATATTTCCATTTTATGGTGCCCATTTAATAGCCCTGCCCTTACTCTACAAATGTTGTTAATACAAGTTTTCTATAGAACCACGAATAATGCATGAAAATTGTGCAAATATGAAAGGGTAGCATTTTGACCTTTGTAGAATTTCATTTTTTAAAATGCACATATTTTGCCAATTTTCCTCTCCCACATTCAGTTATAGAGCTAAAGGTCTACTTTTTGGTGGGTGAAATCTTCAATTGTTATAGTTTCGTTGATTTTTCTTAAACATGGTTTTCTTGAACATGGTTTTTGTGTTAAAATATTCACGATTTTCACTGTATATGTTGTACGAAGTGTGATTTCTGCAGTAAACATACTTCTGATCAGCTTAAAAGTTGTTTTATTGATCTGATCATGCCAAAAAACATATAGTTTGATGCCAAACATGCCAAGGGAATTCTCTATTGAAACTTATATCAGAAATTCCATTTTGTCTATGGCGGCCATCTTGAAATCCAATATGGCGGCCAAGTAATGGTCTCTGAAGGTGGTTCCGGGGATATTTTTAATTGTTGGTCCAAAATATACAAGTAGGGAAAGTTTGGTGCTTTTGTCCGGATTGTCCACTTCAACTTGTTTAGCTGCCCTACTACAGGGATTATGTATGGACTCCTTAAAATACACAAACCTAATTGTCCACTTAGGCCAATTTTATCGGCACTAGGAACCAGGGGCGCCCACAGGCGGACGCACAGAACGCACGTGCGTCCACCAAATTTTAATTTCTAGGAAAGATGGAGACCAAATTTTAATTTAGAAAACCTGTTGGATCGGAGCACAGATGGCCTAGTTATTTTACTTATTTATTGGGCTGCGTCCCCCAGAATCTCAACCTAAAAAAAAATCGTGCGTCCAATTTTTTAAAGGCTGCGGGCGCCCCTGCTAGGAACTTTTAGTTATAACCTTTCAAAATTCTTGGTCCTCATACTATCACCTATAACTTATAATTTATATACAGCATTAGATTCTTTTTATTTTGTTAGAGAAATTACCACATTAAACAATAATTCGTACACAATGGCTAGCTTCGCTGTAAAGTCTTTACTTTATTTACCAATGTACCTGTTGCAGAAACTATTGATATGTGTATTGACAATCTTTTTAGTAATACTGATACGGTGCAGGGTTTTAATAGAGGTCAATTGAAAGAACTACTAAAACTTTCCGTGAAAGACCTTATATTTAATATTCAACGGTGAACATTTTAAACAGACTGAAGGTGTTCAAATGGGTCTGCTCTTTGGTCCCACCTTAGCTAACGCGTTTCTTTGCCATCATGAAGTCAAATGGCTGAACGAGTGTCCTTCAAACTTCAAACCGGTTTTTTATAAAAGATATACTGATGACACTTTTCTCCCGTTCAAATCACCAGACCATATCCCTTTGTTTCGTAATTATGTTAATTCTAAGCACCCTAATATTGACTTTACTTCAGAAACTAAATCTAATAGCTCTTTGTCCTTTTTGGACATTGAGATAATAAAAACTAATTCCTCTTTTGAAACTCCCGTTTACCGAAAGCCGACATTCACTAGTCTTACTACGAACTTTTCTTCCTTTATCCCTTTAAGTTTCAAACGAAATTTAATTTCGACTCTGATTAATAGAGCTTTCAGTATCTGTTCAGATTACTTTAAATTACACGATGAACTAGATTTCATCCGAAAACTCCTTACCAAGAATAATTTCCCTTCTAGATTAGTGGAGACTACAATAGGCAGGACCCTAAATAGACTAATAAACCCCACAACTAGAGAACCTCCCACTTTACCTTATATGGGAACCTCAAGTTTTAACATTAGAAACAAACTTTTAAAATTGCTCGAGGAATTCTCTCATACGTAACCAGACACACAACAATAACCACCCAATTTCACAGTCTAATTTCGCCGTACTTGCTGCCGGAAGCTCTGACCTTAAGCGTAAAATTATGGAATCTTTGTTCATGTATAAATTAAAACCAGACCTCAATTCTGATGAATCATCGGTAGATCTGCTATGTTTTAATTAAGGTACTTGTTTGTTTATTTTATTTATTTACCTTTTAGTTTTAATACTTTTAGATTTGTTCCTACACGTTTTATAATTTTAACTTTATTTTAATTTCATCTATTTACCTTTTAGTTTTAATGCTTTTACAGTTTCTTAGCTACCTTTTTATAATTTTAACTTTATTTAAAATTGTTATTAATTAACTTGCAATTGCAATTTGGACCTTGTATTTGTATGTTAATTGGTTGTTTATTATTTTAGCCCTGAAGATGGAATTAGTGCATTCCAAAACGTTGGTACTGATTAAACCTTGAAGGATGTTTATTTTTTCTCTGGTGTTCCTGTTCGTTATTAAACTGCGTTCCACGCCATCAATCAATAGCCGATATATATATATATATATATATATATATATATATATATATAATACACAGGGTGTCCGAGAATTATCTGTACAATTTTTGGCTGTTATTAAAAGTCAACCATAAAGTGTAGAAATTCCAGTTTGTCCCATTTTACAGAGAATCTCATTAAGTTTTTTCTGATACCAACCAAATTTTGACAAGTTTTTTAGAAATTCCAGTGTGTCCGAACATTATCTGTACAATTTCATCTTTTAATAAAATTCTTGATAACACACGTAAAATTCTTAAACAAGATTATTTAGAATCTGTATTTTCAAAAGTTTCTTTTATTAAAGTAACGTTGTTACAAACATTCGATATGTGCACCATTAGTGATTCGCAAAACATCCAATCGATACTCCAAATGTTGCCATGTACGCTGCAGCATATCCACATCAATTCGCTCAATAGCAGCTGTGATTCTTGCTTTTAAATCATCAATGTCTGTCACCCGCGTACATTTCTAAAAAACTTGTCAAAACGTGGTATCAGAAAAAACTTAATGAGATTCTCTGTAAAATGGGACAACACTGGAATTTCTACACTTCATGGTTGACTTTTAATAACAGCCAAAAATTGTACACATAATTCTCGGACACCCTATATATATATATATATATATACTGTATATATATATATATATATATATATATATATATATATATATATATATATATATATATATATACATATACATATATATATATATATATATATATATATATATATATATATATATATATATATATATATATATATATATATATATATATTGAAAACAATGGTGGACATATTGAGCACGTTCTGTAAATAAAAGCTTTTGTTTTGCCTTTTTTAATTATTTTTCCTATGATGCCGGACTTATGGGACACCATATATATATATATATATATATATATGGTGTCCCATAAGTCCGGCATCATAGGAAAAATAATTAAAAAAGGCAAAACAAAAGCTTTTATTTACAGAACGTGCTCAATATGTCCACCATTGTTTTCAATACACAAATTCAGACGTGATACCCAGTCAGCAAGCACACGGTGAATGATGTCAGGAGTAATGGTGTTACATGCCCCAATAATGCGCTGCCGCAAATGTTCAACACTCCTTATTTTCTCTGCGTATACTAGCGCTTTGAAGTGGCCCCAGAGATAAAAATCTAGTGGCGTGAGATCCGGGCTTCTAGCTGGCCATTCCACAGGCCCTTGACGTCCTATCCAATGACCAGGGAATTGTTGGTACAGGTATTCCCTTTCTTGGGTGCTGTAATGTGCAGGAGCGCCGTCTTGCTGGAACCATGTTGGGAAATTTCCTTCTTCGTTCAAGACACTGGTAAATGCTTCTGCCTTGAACATACGTAGGTAGGTGCCCCCAGTGACATGTTCATCGAAAAAGAGGGGGCCTATGATGCGATCCTTCCAAATGCCACATCATACCATCACCCAAGATGCACCCTGTTCCTTTGAAGAGATATACCAGTGAGGGTTGTTTTGAGACCAGTAGCGGGTGTTCTGTCGATTTATCTCACCATTTCCATAAAAAACAGCCTCGTCACTGAACAGAATGGTGGACGGGAAATTGGCATCCCGCGCATAAGGAAAATATGAATTATGGTTTGTAGAAATAGAAAAATATGAATTTCTCCTATGATGCCAGACTTATGGGACACCCTGTATATATATATATATATACCTAGAGAGAGAGAGAGAGAGAGAGAGAGTCTCAGAAGTCGCGCACCATATGCTTTATTCATATTTACGAGTCGAAATAGTTTATAAGTAATGTTTAATTACAATATATGTTCGATAATGTTCCAATAATAAAATTAATAGTATGTACAGTTAATCAAAAAAGCTGTCTTAAAATAATTAAATTGAATGAAGCTACATCAGCCAATGGTGTCTCAGAAGTCGCGCACCATTAGCTAATGGAGTTTCATTCAATTTAATTGTTTTCAGATCGCTTTTTGATTAACTGTACATACTATTAATTTTATTATTCGAACGTTATCGAACATATATTGTATTTATACATCACTTATAAACCATTTCGACTCGTAAACCTCATAAATCTGAATAAAGCCTATGGTGCGCTACTTCTGAGACACCCTCTATATATATATATATATATATATATATGTGTGTGTGTGTGTGTGTGTGTGTGTGGTTATTAGTTGGTATAATTTTACGTTTCTCTGATGAGAAATGAGGCGACAACTTCGAGAGAGATGACATAACGAACATTTTCAGCATCTGTTGATCGTTAATATTAGATGGCGGCAGTTTCTTTGTCCCGAGTGACGAAGATCGAAGCTGTTGTCGTCGTTGTCGTTTAATGATGATTAAGAAAGGCACAGCCAATCAACCAGCCATCCAGTGAACCATCTGCGCCTCCATTTGTACGAGTAACATGGCTTACGGAGTCATTTTTTAATTACGGAAACTTTGTAACGGATCCTAAATGCGCTCTAACGGTTTCTTATTGCGCACATGGGGATGACATACACGCATTGTGTTGCAAATGTTTAAAGAAAGTTGGTATTGTAATGGGCATACGATATTTCATTGACAAGGGTCATGTACATAGATTAGATAAGGTTAAGTAGTAGAGTTAAGTTAACCTAACCCAAAACAAAAAACTGCGTGTGTAAAAAGCTGAAGTAGCATAAAATAGCAGTAATTTGATTTCGAGGTTTTAATTAAAATCCTAACGCGAGTAAAATTCGAAAAATAATCATTATATACGTTAAAAAGGCGCATTCTTAAATTTTTACTGGGACCTCTGCCTACCTTAATGCAATCATAAGTGATTCATAATCTGAAAAAATAAAAGACCACTTGTAAGAGGTAATGTAACATCAGTGACCACCGGCGAAAATGCAGGAGAAATTTGGCCATTTCTGAATACCTATATATATGTATATTATATATGTATATTATATTATATATATTATTTATATATATATATAGATATGAAAATTATTTCACGAAAGTAACACGTGAAAAATATTTATGATGAATAAAACCACGAAGGAAAGGAAACACAAAATGGTGCTCAAGCGCTTTCGTCTAATGACATTTTGTGTTTCCTTTCCTTCGTGGTTTTATTCATCATATATAGATATATATATTCTTTATATATATATATATATATATATATACACACCTTTGGGTAACCTTTGGTTAGCTTCCGCCCGAATTGTTCATTCTGACGAAGGTCAAGCTTTTCAGCTTTTCACTCCACTTTAGACCTACAGTTTAACGTGGAATCCAAACCACGCCCCGTCAGCAGCCCAGCATCTTACCACTAGGCCACCTAGGGTACCCATTTATCTACCAACCACTTTTTTTATTGTGTGGAAGGATGAACAGCTGGGTTTTGCTGCGCGCCGGCTGCCGTCTGGTCTCGAACCCAGTGCCGATGGATTCGTAGTCAGCGAAGCTAACCACTACACCACCGAGGCGCATCGGACATATTATATTATATATATATTATATTATATATGTATTATACAGCATATATTATATATATATATTATATTATATATGTTATGTTATAATGCTTCAGACCAACAAAGACCCTAGGATCCACTCATGGCTGGTCTACCTAACTGTGCCCGTAATTGTGTATTGTGCATGTCCTCCGTGGTGGCGGAGGGGACCTACAATTTTACGTGGGTTCGAAACCACAAAGCCTTAATTTTACTACCTTATACTATACCCAATCTATCAACATATACGTCTAATCGATTTTTAAGCATGTTTATAGACGTGCTACTAATTACTTCTCCAGGCAAACTATTCCACCTATTTACTATTCTATGCGTAAAAAAGTTTTTGGCAACTGCTGTCTCGAACCTTCTACTTGTCAACTTACACCCGTTATTTCTAGTCCTATTATATTGAGATATTTCGAAAAAGCTATCTCTATCTACGTTATCGAACC